>WOXC01002735.1:0-197279 GCA_011680675.1 Gymnobelideus leadbeateri
GTACAATTCCATTGATGCTGTTCCTGTTGACAAACTGTGTTTCCTGATACTATCCTCAGGAAATAGTCAACTGCTTTTTTTTTTAATACACTGCTCAAATTTCTCTTATTAGGTGTTAAATAATTCAGACTATTGTTGTAATATCCATTGATGTGGGCATGACCAATTGGAGAAGAAGCTTTCCATTGTTATCATCAATACTCCCAGGATCAATGCATACACAGCAATCTTATTTAATCTCTAGATTGAAAGGACAAAAACACCACCTGCCTTTTTATTAGATATGATGCTATTTAGAGGTAGTCTTGATTTAGCAAGTATGTGTATCAGGGTTCTGTTAGTTTGGGATAGTAATCATTAGTATTTATATAATACTATGGGTTTGCAAACTTAAACCTCAGAAGAACCCTGGGAGTTAAGTGCTACCAGTACCCCCAATTTACAGATGAAAGGCCTGAGGCTGTCTAATGTTAAGTCACATAGCTAGCAAGTCTGTGTAACAAGATTTGAATTCTAGTTCTTCTCTAGTCCTCTGACTAGAGTGCTGCTCACAAACCAATTGACTAGTGTAATAATTTGTGAAGTTAATTCCATGACCGTAAACAACTGAGTGGGAAAGTAGTGACTAACTCTATCTTCTTCTTGAGGAATGGAATCTGTATAGACAGAGTGAGAGAAATTTAATTATATTATCACTTACTGGAAGATAAAACCGGCCAGTGAAGGCAGGGTATATTTGTCTTGAACAAACAAATGGCTGGAATTGACAACAGAAATTTGGACATTAACCTCTACTGAATCTTTAGCTTTAAGACAAATATATGCAAGTCTGTCAAATGCCTCTCAATGCTGAACATTGTTTTTTTCTTATGACTGTTGTTATCCTAATTAGATGTGAATTCTACAGCATGAGCAGGGACTTCATAGAACAAATCCTATTATTCACTTGGATTCAGTCAAAGGACTGCACTTGAAAACCTAGAGGGTCACATGTGCCCTCAAGACCAAAGATTCCCCATCCCTGCTCTAGACAAATTGTAGTTCTATGTAGACGTACTCTGCAGGAAGAAAGGAATTTTGTGGTTAGGGATACAAAAGAAGATAATGACTAAGAAACATGCTGGGAATAGGATCACAAGAACATAGATTTGGAGATGGAAAGAATCTTAGAGATTTATTAGTTCAACTCCACCAACCCATTTTATAGATAAGGAAGCTGGGTCCCTGAGAGTTTAGAAAATAAACCCCCATCTCCAAGCATCTGGTTAGCCTTCTCAAGCCAGAATCATCTGAGGACTATAGTCAAGAGTCCACTGAAACTCAAGAGCTGATCCTCAATTAGGATTTTAGGATCTTAGAGGCAGAACTGGATGGGACTCCAGAGAACACCAAGTCCTATCCCCTCATTTTATAGATGGGGAAATGAGGCATTGGGAGCTTAAGAACTTCCCCCAGAGACACACAGCTAGTCTAAGGCATAATTTGAAGCCAGGTCTTTCTGACCCCAAACCCAGTGCTCTACCCACTATGGCATGTGATTTATCAAAGAATATGAAGAAAGAGACAAGGAATTCATATAACCAATAATGACAATCTGAATCAACTTGGGATAAAAGGAAAAGAGAGTGTGAAAAGAGAATTCCCAACCCTTTGGAGTAATACACTTCAAAATCTTCAGTCTCATAAATCCAGGACAACCAGGTTTCTGTTTCCCAATAACAGGGAATGAAATTTGGTTGCTGATGACCCCAATAATTAAATGGTCTAGATCCGGTTATCAGTTTAGAAATTACTGAAACCACTACTCCAAGACTTCATCAAAGCCTAGAGGAGACTCAAGGTTCTTAAAGGCTATGCTATTAGAATGCAAACTTAAGGCTGATGCTACCAAGATGGAAAGTCTTTGAGTTTGAAAATGGTGAGGGACTGTGCATGTGCTGACCAAGAAGTAGGAAGAGATCATAAACAGTAGTTGATCAGCCAATCAACAAGCATTTATTAAACACCTATTATTATATGCCAGACAATATATTAAATTCTGGGGAAATAGCAAATGTAACAATTCCTGCCTCAATGAATTTATATTGATATATATTTCTTCCAAGAAGACATATACACACATAGGCATACAGAGAACAAATGTTGTTCTTGTTTGTCCTTTGACACCATGACTTTCGAGTGAATTGGATTTAAGAGAGGGAGGGCTATGCAAAGTCACCAACCTTAGTTTCTCCTCCAGAGTCACGGGGGCCCGATGGCAAGATATAGATCCGAATGACCGGAAATGGTCCCCAGAGAATAAGTAAAAGGTAGGTAAATACCAAACAGTTAGAGACAGAGGCACTAGCAATTTCAGAAATAAGAAAAGGCTTCATGTAGATGGTGCTTCTGCTGAGTTCAGAAGGAAAGAAAGAATTCTATAGAGTGGAATTAAGAAAGGAAAACATTCTGGACATAGGAGGACAGCCAGTGTGAAGGTATGGAGAGAGAACAAGAGTGCCATGTGTGAGGAACAGAGGAAAGGCCAATTTGACTGGACCATAATGTATGTGAAGGAGAGTAACATGTAACAAGATTGGAAAGAGAGGCTGGGTCAGGCTGTGAAGGGCTTTAAATGCCAAACAGAAGAGTTTATATTTTTCCTATAGGCAATAAGAAACCACCTGAGCTTGTTGAATAGGGAACTGTGCTCAAGGAGAATTTCCTTAGAGGTTCTGTTGACGATGGATTAGAGATGGAAGAGATTTGAACAAAGGGACTTCAAGAGGTGATGGGAGTCTGGGCTAAAGTGGTAGCTGTGTGAGTAGTAAAGAGATGGATATTAGAAAGATTCTATGGAGATAGAAATGGCAAGATTTGGCAACTAATTGGAGCAAGGGAAGAGTAAAGAGTCAATTATTATGCTGAGGTAACAAACTTGGGAGATTGAACTAATGCTAATGCATTAGTTGAAGGAATTGAATGAAGGAATTTATATGACATAGCTGGACTTGGAGGAGAAGATCTGAGTTTAATTCCTGTTAATTTCTGCCTTAATCACTTACTAGCTGTGACACTGTGAACAAATTATTTAATTTCTCTGGGACTCAGTTTCCTCAGTTGTAAAATTGTGTTAACAGCACCTCACAGAGTTGTTGTTTAGACCAATGAGATAGTAGACAGAACAAACCCAAGAGCTCTATATAAAGACTAGCTGTTATTATTTTCTGGTCTAACCACTCATTTTGCATTGGAGGAAACTGAGGCTTAGAGAGTTTATATTCCTTGCCCCAGGCTACACAGGTATCAAGAAGCAGAAAAGGAATCTGAACCCAGAAAATTGCCCAACCTTTCAAGACATGATGGCACTGAGGTGTCATCTCACATTTTGCTGTCAGTGCCAGTAAAGTGAATTGGGGCACAGAGGAAGGGACCAAGGATAGGAAGGATAGAAACCAAGGTCAAGTGATGCTCTCCTATAGACAGACCTTCCTTCCTCAGGAAAGAAAGAAGCTTGGGCAGACGCTAAAGAGAAATCAGCAGCCTCCCAGTGTTCTTAAGTTTCCAGTGTTCTGCCTCCCAGTTTGAGGTGGGCTTGGGGATGTGCATGTTTTTAAATGAAAATAATTGTATTTTTAAAGTGGATTGTAAACAGGACAGCTTCTCTTTTTCCTATGATGTCTGTGATGTGGAATCTGAAAATTTCCTTCTTTCTCCAAATTATGAACCCCTAGCTCATCACCCAGGCCCTGGGGTGGACACATTCACAAGTTTACAAATACAATTAGACAGCATCATCAGCGGCAGTCCGACTATAATAGTCAACAAATTAATAGCCCTCCCCTGCTGGCCTCCCCAGTGACAGAATGCAAAACACATTCAGCAGCTGTACCACAGCATCAGGCAGGACTCCCAGCTCCCAATGACTTGTTTCTAAAAACCTCATTTTCCTTTTATTATAATGGAAATGAAATCTGTATCTATTTCAGATTGGCTTGAACATTTGCAATCTGCATCCATTCTTTTGCCCCAGCAGCGCCCCTAAAGAAAAAAAAATCCTCTCTATCCTCAGGAGAATGTAAGCTCCAGGAAGGCAGGGCCAGTGTATCTTCAATGCCTGGGGCAGTGCCTTTTACATTTCAGAGGTGCTTAATAAATGCTGACCTCAAATAAATTGAATATCACCATCCCCCTCGAGATCAAAGAGGCAAAAAGATCATACTTTCCACTCAAAAACTTACAAGTCAAATCAATACATTTATAAATAGCCTACTATGTGACAATGCTAAATGCTAGGGATCAGGCAGAGATAGCAGTTCATCTGAAAAAAAAAGATCTGAGGCATATTGTGGGCTCCAGGCTCACTGTAAACCAAAATTTGTCATGTAGTAGTTGAAAAAGCTAATATAGTCTTAGGCTGTATTGAGAGGGATAGAGTTCAGGACTAGGGAGGTGATAGGCCCACTGGATACTGTCCTAGGTAGACATCTGTATCATGATGTTTAGTTCTTGGCACTACAGTTTAAGAAAGATATTGATAAGTATCTGGAAGAGGCCAAATGTTCTGGAGTCCAGACCATGTAAGAATCAGATAAAGAATTGGAGGCTGCTTCATCCAGAGAAGAGAAGTCTTAATGGGGATGTGACAGTTGGCTCCAAGTAGCTGAAGAGCTACCATGTGGAAGAGAAAGTCAGATTGCTTTGCTTGGCCTTGGAGGCAGAACTTGGAACAATGGGTAGATTTAGGTTCTGAGTAAAGAAGAGAAATTGAAAAAAAGAATACTTCCTAGCAATTAAAGCAAGGATTCTTTTTTTTTCTTTTTTTGGAAGGGCCAAGGCCAATTCTTTTTTCCTCTTTGGTGGGGGGCAATCAAGGCTTAGTAACTTGCCCAGGGTCATATAGTTAGCAAGTGTTTGAAGTTGGATTTGAATTCAGATACTACTAATTCCAGGGCCAGTGTTCTATCTACTGTGCCACCTAATGACCCCTTAAATCAAGGATTATTAATCATTTTTTCTTGTTTCATGGACCTGTATGTTGATTATCTCCAACTTATCCTGTGTATATCTTGATTGTACATGTTGTCTTCCCCATTAGATTGTCAGTGTTTCAACTGCCTTCGATCTTTTTGGGGGGCCCCAGTGCTTGGATCAGCACCTGGTACATAATATCTTATCAATAATAAATGATTATCAATTGACCTTTGGAAGTCTGTGGAAACCTATGCCACTCTTCTAAAAATAAGGTTTTTAACTGCATAAAATAAAATACATAGGGTTACAAAGAACACCACTTATATTGAAATACAATTATCAAAGTATTTTAAAATACCAAGTTCATAGACCCCTATTAAGAATCCCTTGAATTAGAGTCATTCCAAAATGGAATGGACTGCCAGAAAGGTGGTGAATTCCCCCTCAGTGGAGATTAAGAAAAAAGTTGAATGGCCACATACTGGAGATGTTATGGAAGGGAGTCCTTGTTCAAGTATAGGTAACAACAGATGTCATCTGAAGTCCCTTCCAATTCCTTCATGCTAGTATTCTGTGAGATTTTTAAAATTCAAGATGAGTTGGTTGGAATTTTGTACTTGAGGAAGTCGCTGTCTCTCACCAGGAGGTATAACTCTTTCCACTCTGGTGTCAGGCAATAGTCTCAACAATCTCCAATCACCTGCACAGAAAATTCAGATGTGATCAGCCTATGAAAATAAACACAATAGGAATCACAACCAGACAGAAGCTTTAAGAAATTGCTCCATTTTTCCTGCACGAACATGACTCTGCTGTCTTTTGCCACTTTTAATCTCCTCAAGCTTTTATTATCCTTTCCAGAGACTAGGATCACTGTCCTCCCTGCTAATGTCCCTTGGGTGAGGGGCTTTTTAGTGTCAGTTGCTTGTAAAAATGTTTGTCAGGAGTGCTAGCTAATTCTTAAGCTGAGTCAGTGTTAAATGACAGAGCTATGAATGTACTTGCAGGGGCCAAGGGATCCACAGCCTGCCTCTTTCATCTGAGTGCTGACTCTAGGGCTCAGTGATAGGGTGTCCATGGGGAAAATGGGGATGTTCAGTTTCCAAGGCAGGAAACTGGAAGATTCTTCATTTCTTTCTAAGTGAGGGAAAGAGAAGGAAGTAGAAAGAAACAAGGGGAAGGAAGAAGAAGAGAATAGAATGAAGGAGAGGGGATGGAAGACAAGGAAATAGTCAGGGAATGGCAGGGAAGACAAGGGAAGGGAAGGATGGAAGGAAATGTGGGCTAAGGGAATGGAAGAGAAAGGGAAGAGAGGGAAGGGAAAATGAGGAGGAAAGAGAAGGGACAAGGAGGGAATGTAAAGGAGAAGAAAAGACAAAGAGAAGAGAAGACACATAAAGAGAAGATATGGCAAGAGGAGGGGAAGGGAGAGGAAGGAAGGAAAGGTTTCCTGATTACTCTCATCATCCACATGAGACTTTCTAAGTTGAGCCTCATAAACTTACAGTAGAAAGGGACTTTAAAGGCCATCTTCTCCAGCCCCTTTATTTTACAGATGAGGAATCTGAAGCCCAGAGAATTGGAGTGATTTATCTGAGGTTCCACAGCTGGTAAATGGCAGGTCTGGGATTTGAACTCACATCCTCTGACCACAAAGGCAGTTCTTTTTTCAGTCTTCCATGTCGCTTCATTCACCTTCAGCCTGGCTAAGGGCCAGGAAGCTGCATATAATTGTACCTACCCCACAATTGTGCATGCACACACAGATGCATCTGAACACATACAAACATTTGTATTCACCTTCCTGCTGAAGAGGTCAGTGTGTGCTAGAAAAGGGCATCTCAGAAAAGGATGCACTAGAGAAGAGATGGGGGGGCGGGGGAAGGTTAGACCTTCAAAATGGTGGTGTGGCAAAAATATCCTAGGACTAACAATCAGGAGACCTGGTCTCAGCTTTGCCCCTAACCATCTGTATGCCCTGAGTATTCTGAGTTCTAAAGGCCTCCCAGCTCTGACATTTTGGCTTCTAAGGGTCCTTCCAACTCTGACATCCTGTGTTCTAAGGTCTTTCCCAGCTCTGGCATTCTGTATTCTATGTATTCTCCCAGATCTGACATCCTAGGTTCTAAGGACCTTTCTATCTTTGACATTTTGTGTTTTAAGGGCCTTTCCAGCTCTAATGTTCTAGAATCCTATGCTACATAAGAGGACAAGAGCCCTAAGGAAAGGAAGGGGAGGAAGGAAGGGGAGGAAGAAAGACATATTTGTTTCTCAGAGTTTTCTTTTGTCTAACTCTACAGTCTAGTCTTTATAGGTCTTGGGAATTGAACAAATTCCATAATCTGGAGGTTGGAGGTTGTTGGGGGAGGGTATTGGGGTATATTCCCATGTCCCAGGGAGCTGTCCTTCCTCTGATGCAGTCTCATCTTCACCCAGGCCATTCTCTGCCCTGTCATCCTCTGGTTCCCCTGCCCTGTCTCCCTCCTACCTCTGGCTCTGAGAACTGTAATCAAACCAACACTACAATTTCTTGTAGAAAAGGCCTGTGATTTGATTGCACTCTTGCTCCACTCACCATCCCTATACTTCTCATCCCATAATGCCTTTTGTTGTTGCCATTCTCTTCAGTGGACTGTCTCCTGAATAGAACATAAGATCCTTGAGGGTAGGGAATATGTCACTCTTCAAATTCTGTCTCCAGGGTTTGGTGTAGCACCTGCTAAGCACCCTAATAAATTATTTTCATTCCTACCTTCATTCTTTCATTCATCCATTCATTCACTCATTAAGACTCATAGATTCTCTTCTAACCTTAAGACCATTTTCTAGAAATGGCCAGCTAGATGGTGCAGTGGCTAGAGTTCTGAGCCACTAGTCAGGAAAATCTGAGTTCAGATCCCACCTCAGATACTTACTAGCTGTATAACCCTGGGCAAGTCACTTAACCTTTATTGGCCTCAGTTTTCTTAACTGTAAAGTGGGAATAATAATAGCACCTACCTTCCCAGGGTTGTGATGGCGATCAAAGGGGACATTTACAAAATGCCTAGCACCAGTACGTGGCATGTAGTAGATGCTATTTAATTGTTAGTTGTTGTTATTGAAAACATTGAAAACTGGACAAAAATTTATCTTTGGAAATACCACATTTCCTTATTACCTATTCCACAATCCTAAGTTCTCGAGAGCTGTACAGTTGGTTGCCTTCATTCATAAAGCCTTGCTCTGAATATTTTCTATGTATGGTACCCTATTCTAGGTCTGAGAGGGAGACTGAGATATGAGGCTAGGGTGGAGAGAGAAGTAGAAAAAAAAAACACTAGTAACTTCAATATAGCACTGAATATAAATTTTTGTTGTTGTTTTTGCTTTTTGGGGGGAGGGAAGAGGTAGGGCAATTGGGGGTAATTGACTTGCCCAAGGTCACACAGCTAGTGTTAAATATCTGAGATAAGATTTGAACTCAGGTCCTCCTGACTCCAAGGCAGTGCTTTATTCACTGCATCTCCTATATAATTCTTAAAGGAACAGGGCAAGTTCTGTATGAACTCAGAGGAAGAAGAGATGGCTTTTGCCTAGGATAACCAGTGAAGAGCCTAAGATCATGTTCTAGAGCAAGAAGAAGCCTTTGAAGTCATCCAGTCCAAGCCATTCATTTTAGAGATGGGGAAATCAAAGTCTAGGGAGTTGAAATTATTTGTTTAAGGTCACATAAATAGTAAGTATCATAGTAAGGATTTGAACCTAGGTGCCAGAGTGGTGGCCCTGGAGTCAGGAGGACCAGAGTTCAAATTTGACCTCAGATACTTCTTAGCTGTATAAGTTACTTAACCATGTTTGCCTCGGTTTCTTAATCTGTAAAATGAACCAGAGAAGGAAATAGCAAACCATTTCAGTATCATTGCCAAGAAAATCTCAACTGGATGCTTAAAGAGCAAGACAGAATTAATCGACTAAATAACAATCATCTCTGATTCTAGATTATACAGTCTTTTGACTGAACACAAAACTTCTGGAGGAAGTGTGATTTCACACCAAGTTTCATTTGAGGTAGGGTTGATGTGTGCCAATAATTAAGGAAACCCTCATTTGTGGGCTTCCTTACAAGGCAAAAGGAGAGCAAGTATAATCCAAGAGCAGGGATGGGTCAATTACAGGGATATCTGCAGGATGCCAATTGATAATTCAGTTGCTGATTGGAGAGCTCAAAGCCAAGGGAACTTGCTGGGAATTTAAAATCTAAAATGCAATTACTGTAGGGAGTTGACAATTTGTGCAACTCAAGCTGATTCCCAGAATCTTAGGTCTTTTGATCTGGCAGCGATGCCCCATGTGGTACAAGGTGAATACTTTTTGTGGCATAATTGATGGAATGATAAAGTTGGCATCAGCAAGACCTAACCACTTGCTAGCTGTGTGAGCACAGGCAAGTCACTGAACCTGAGCCTGCTATAGTTTCAGTTCAGTGCAATGAGTATTTAAGCACCTTCTGTGTGCCTAGGACTGTGCTGAGTGCTTAGAATACAAAAACAAAAATGAAAATGTTCTTGGATCATAAGATTTTGTATTTAGAGCTAGATAGTAACTTAGCAGAAATCTGGTTCAGTCCTTTCGTTTTACAGGAAACTGAATACCAGAGAAGTTATGGAACTTGTCTGAGGTCCTGCAGGTAGCAAACACAAGGACTGGTATTCACCCTGACTCTAAATCCACCACTCTAAATTCCTTGCCTTTGAATTGCTTACCTATTTATTTAGCACCTTGGAAACTTTATGTAAGGGTTGAGTCTAATTGAGTCAATCAAAGTAACAAACAAAATATTCTAGCCTTGACACTCCCATCAGGTGAGAACATTTGGATTGAATCAATCATCCAGTGGTATTCACAAATAGATGTGAACAAGGTCTAGAAAGTTCAATTGAATCAACCGATCAACCAAAGATATTATTTCAACTTGGTGAGGTACTGGTACTGGCTACAGAGACTTGACCATACCCTGTGAGTTTTGTATAAAATAAAGGACTATTTTGAAACATTGATATCCCAGAGTCTAGCAGCATAGAGGAGAGAACTGTATGGCCAGACTACTCAGATGAAATCCCTCGGAGGAGGAGAGAACCTCAGTCTATCAGGTAGTATGCTCTCTAAGGAAGAGATCATTTTCTCCTGGACTTAGTGTGTATGAGGAGGATTTTGCCCCCAGCTTTGGGGGTTTTCATACCACATGTTCTTACTGTGTCAACCTAGTGGATGCATCCTTTGGACTTGAGAGTTCTGATGAATTCAATAACAAACCACAATTCCAGAGGGCTGAAGATGAAGCATGCTAGCTTCTAACAGAGAGGTCTTGAACTTAAGACAGAGGAAGACATATATTTTGGATGTGAGCATTGGGGGAATTTGCTATGCTTGGCTATACAGATCTATTTTGAGGGCTTTTGTTCATTTGTAAGGGCACAAATGGGAGACGGAGAGCAAAATATTCATTCATTGAAAAAATAAAATAATTTTGAAAAGTAAATAGCTCTTTCTAAGCAGCTAATTAAATCTGGTTGACTAATAGTTTGTTGTTTGTCCTTTGTGGTGGAAGAAGAAAAAAAAATGGCATAGCTGATGTTGGAGTCAGGGTACAGTGTGTCTGATTGACTGGTCAGACCAGTATGAGCTTGAAAGACTCTACCACAAATAGTCCATATGAACATTTGGAGTGGAGATGTCTTGAAATTTGCACATCTCACATTTATTTTGAGCTGCCACAACTCTTCTTTGCTCATAGAGCCTTCTCTGATGAGGGCATACCATGCCGAGTGGTCCTGTGCCAGTGTCTCCCATGTCTCACAATCAATACCAAAGTTATTCAGAGAGACCTTGAGAGCATCTTTGTATCGCTTCTTCTGACCACTGTGTGAGTTCTCCATAAAATAGTCTTTTAGGCAAACATATGTTTGGCATTGGAAAACCATGGCCAGCCCATTGGAATTGTGCTCTCTGCAGTACAGTTTGAAAGCTTGGCAGTTTAGGTCAAAAAAGAGCCTCAGTATCTGGTCCCTTATCCTGCCAGGTGATCTTCAGAATTTTCCTAAGGCAATTGAAATGGAAGTGACTCAGTTTCCTGGCATGGTGCTGGTAGACTGTCGAGGTTTCACAGGCATACAAAAATGAGGTCAGCACAACGGCTCTGTATACCTTCAGGTAGGCAGTCTAATACCTCTTCTCTCTCACTTTTCTTTAGAGTCTCCCAAGCACTGAGCTAGCTCGGGCAATTAGTGCGTCAACCTCATCATCTATGAATGATGATGCACTGGGACTGGGAGAAGTGTTCAATTACTGCAAAAATAGGGAGATAAGGAGAATGTGGCTTTGGTTTTGGACCCATTGAATGTGATGTGCCATTAAGATGTGTAGCATAGTACAGGGAAAAGAGCAAATGGACCTGGGTTCAAATCTTTACTTTGTCAGTATGCCCCTTATGACCTTGGACAAATCTCTTCCCTCTTTGCTCATCTGTTAAATGAAGGGGTTAAATTTAATGGGCTTTAAGTTCCCTTCCAGTCCTAAATTTAGGAGGCATCTAAGTGGCACTGTGGATAGACCTCTGGTCCTGAGTTCAAATCCAGTCAGCCACTCCTAGCTGTCTGACCCTGGGTAACTCAACTTCTGTCTACCTCTGTGTCATCAGCTACAAAATGGGTACAATGATAGCACCTATCATCCAGGTTTGTTATGAGGATCAAATGAGATAATATCTGTAAAGTATTTAGCACAATGCTTTGCATATAGTAGGTACTTAATAAATTCCTGTTTCCTTGTGTCCACATAAAAAGGAAGAAAATCAAGTTCAGCCCAGATCCTGAACAGGTCCCCAGAGGAAGCCTTGACTATCCCCATGGCAAGGGCTTAGCCTGATTTTAAACAATGGAAGTAATGAGATTTTAGGGTGTGTGTATTTTCAAACAGCAACTGGCACCTTTGGAATCGCCTCAGACGTTTCAGAAAACAGACTTGACACTGACATTATTAGCAGGCTTGTTTCATGTAATCACACCCGTCTGGAGAGTCTTGGCTCCCCGCCCCTGGGCCCGAAGCTGGAATTACCCGTCTGTGCTCAAACGGGGGAGGATCCTTCACTCAGACAGACAAAGGGCACACATGTTTAAATGACTATTTCAGGGTTTTCTTTCTTCTGGCAGAGTGGGGGGGGGGGATAGATTGTCATTCCTCTCCTTTCTCATTAAAGGGTTTCCAAAAAACCATGTGGTTTTGAGATTCATTCATCAGCAATAGGTTTTCTGTACTCAATGGGTACTCTCAGAGTAGGGGAGGGTCTGCAACATTCAAAAAAAAGCACAAAGATGTCTTCAAAAATTCAGAAAGGTAGCAGAGTTGCTTTGAGCTGTCCTTGGAGAAACTGCCCCCACGTCAAGTTACACCAACAATCTACAGCTATTCTTGATGCTTCTCTTCTTTTTGGTTGGAGACATTGAAGAACTGTCCCAGTAGCAGATGTAAGAGTCACAAGACTCCCAAAAATCTCATTTATAAGAGAACCATGTGATTAGCCCTTCCCCCACCTCCAATCAATGAGGCTTTAGCTACATAAATGATTGTAGTACTTTATGCTATAGTGGGGGCAGCTAGGTGGCATAATAGATAGAGTTCCAGGCCCAAAGTCAGAAAGACTCATCTTCCTGAGTTTAAATCTGGCCACAGACACTTCCTAGCTGCATGAACTTGGGCAAATCACTCAACTCTGTTTGCCTTAGTTTCCTCAGTTGTAAAATTGACTGGAGAAGGAAATGGCAGACCACTCCAGTACCTTAGCCAAGAAAACTCCAAATGGGATCATGAAGAATTGGACATGACTGAACAACAACAAAAGTTATAGTGGAGGCCACAAAGTCAGGAAGAGCTGGGTTCAAGTCCTGCTTCTTTTGACACAATCCAGATAAATCCTTAAGATTATATATTGTGGAAGATTTACTACTTGGTGATAATAGATGGGATTTCCTCACTGGGAGCATTCTTGTAGAATCATAGGATCCAAGATTTAGAGCTGGATGAGACTTCAGAGTCAAGTGAAGTCAAGGGCCTTTTATTTATTAAGGGCCTACTGAGTACCAGGCACTGTGCTAAGTGCTAGATATACAAAGAAAGGCAACAAACAAACAAACAAAAATGTTAAGTCCCTGCTCTCAAGGAGCTTGCAGTCTAACTGGGGAGACAACATGCAAACAGCTATTTAAATAAGACATAGGATAAATGGGAGATAATCAGAGAGAGAAGACCTGTATTAAGGAGAATGAAGAGATGCTTATCACAGAGTATGGGATTTTGGTTGATGAAGTCAGGAAAGATCTTTGTAATTTTTGACAGGGAAGTAAGTGAGAACCTAAGGTCTACACAGGAAAGATCTTCCTTTCTCAATGACCAAAGAATTACAGGCTCTAAGAGTTGGAAACTCCTTGAGAGTAGTGGCTGTCTTTTGCCTTTATTTATATCCCTAAGGCTTTAAAAAGTGCCTGACACAGTAGATGCTTAATAAACTTTGATCAAAAGACTGACTTCCCAAAGCACAGAATATTCTAGAACTGGTCATGAAGGCTTTACCTGAATACCTCCAACAAGGGTGAACCCATCATATCCCAAAATAGCCCATGCCTCATAGGATCTCCCTAATTGCTGTAGATTCCTGCCCCCCCCCCCAAATTAGACTCTGCAACTTCCATCCAATTATCCTAATTCTTCCTTGTGGAGCCAAGCAGAATAATTTGAATCCTTCTTCCATGTGAGAACCCTTTAAATACTTGATGATAGCTATCATGCCCCCTATAAGTCTTTTCCTTTTCATGCTAAACCTTTCCAGTTCCTTCACCAGATCCTCCTCCCATAGCTTAATCTCCAGGCCCTTCACTGACCCCACTCACCTTCCTCTGGGTTCTCTTTAATTCAGTGGAGTCTTTCCTGAAATGTAGGGCCCAGAACTAGACACATTAATCCAGATATGGTCTGACCAGGATAGTGCAAGACCATAACTCTCTATTCTTAGATGTGGTGTGCCACAGCACTACATGAGTGCCATTGGTTTCCATAGTAGACTTTAGACAGATACTGAACTTGTCATACACTAAAAAATCCATTTTTTTTTCAGATGAACCATTGTCCAGCTGCACTTCCTTCCTGATGTCTTGATGAAATTGATTTTTTGGATCTAAGTGTAAGCCTTTATATTGATCCCTATTGAATTTTGTGGTATTAGAATTAAACCAATGCTCTCCATGGGTGGGAAACCTATTGCCTTATGGCCTTAGGGACTTGTTCTATGAAGTTTGGATTCAGTCAAAGGGCCATACTTGAGGACCCAGAGGGCAACATGTGACCTCAAGGCTACAGGTTCCCCACTCCTGTATCTCCTCTGTCAGGGTACTTTATAATTCTCATTCTGGAAAAATACATTTTGGAAGAAAGTCTTGCTTGACTATGAGTATCAATTATGAGGGTTTAATTTTAATTTTTATTGTTCAGTGGGGGTCAGTGGAAAGGAGAGAAAATAAATATCTGTTAATTGGAGAAAATAATAAATTAAAATTTAAATTTAATAAATAAATAATAAATAAAATAATAAATAATAATAATAAATAAATAAAATAAATAAATAATAATAAATAATAATAAATAATAAATAATAAAATAATAAATAATAAATAAATAAATAAAATTTATAAAATAAATAAAAATTAAATTAAAAATTAAATTTAAAATTTAAAATTTAAAAAGTCTCATGCTGTCGTTTAGTGCTTAGAGCTTTGGGTTAACTACCAATTTGATAAGCACATTCATTGTTCCTTGATGGTAAGGACTGTTTTATATCTGACTTTGTATTCCCAATTCTTAGTGCAGGGCCTAGCACATTGGAGTCACTCAACAATTGCTTGGTAATTGATTGATACAAATCAGTGATAAAATGTTTATAGAGTGCTTAACAAAAAACCTCAAAGAGCTTTCCCACCTGGGGCTGGAAGCCAGCATGGATGGGGGTTGGAAGGCTAATTGATTACTCTGTAAATTTGGGCCAAAATAGTCTTTAGTGACTGCTTACTGAAAACTGTTTGGGGCTGAGACCCACGGCTCCCACAGATACAGCAAAGTGGAGCTTTGTTCATAAGCTGCTGACTCAGTGTGGGTGAGCCATGAAGCATCTGGGTCAGAGAGAGTCATTCAAAAGGAAGGTCAAGATACTGGGAGCACATGGAGGAGATAACTCCATCCCCAGCTGGACTGTGACAGTGGAAAGTTACTGAAGGAGCTTTCACTGAAAAGGGCCAGGGGGCATGGCCCATGAATGTAATATTACTGCACTGCAAGAAATGACAAATATGACCAATACAGATAAGCAAGGGAAGACTTACAGCTAGCATTTATGAAGCACCTACTATGTGCCAAGCAGTGTGCTAAGCCCTGGAGATAAAGAAAGGCACAAAACCATCCCTGCTCACAAGGAATTCACAGCCGAATCAGAGAGATAACATTGCAAATAACTGTACGAACAAGATGGAGACATGAGAAAAGGGGATAGTCTTAGAGTGAAGGGCCTAATGAAAAGCACAGTAGCACATGTGTAAGGGTGGATAGTTTGTAGTACCTGCAGCTGGGGAGGCTGAGGCTGGTAGAGCTCTTGATTTGGGGGAATGGCATCAGGCTGCCTAAGGATGAGTAAACTGACCCAACTTGGAGTTTCTATGTTGATCAGCAGTGGAATCCAGCCCCATGAGTGACTACTACTCTCCTAGCTTGGGTGAAATAGAACCAATCTCAAACAAAATCCAGCATAAAACAAACAAAAGAAAATTAGCAAATCCAGGGAAACAATATGCACAATGACTACAATTGTAAATGAAAAGAACTATTTTTTTTTTAAATGCTGAATCAGAGATGGGAGGACTGAGTGGCCTCTGAGGTTACAATATGTGGAAGGGAACAGAGGTCAGTTAGTCCAAGCCCTTCCTTTTACAATGGAGGAAACTGAGTCCTAGAGAGGAAAAATACCTCATTTAAAATCACAAATATTAAACGACAGGGGCATGACTTAAAGCTAGGTCCTTTAATACCAAAGCCATTTCCTTTTTCTGCCTGGACCATGTTGCCAGATCTGAGCATCTGGGAGTCTGGAAAGACCTTATTCAGGGTCATGCCAGTAGCAGCCCCAAAAGACTTCTTCACTGTTGGAATGAGTCTGGTCAGCTCCCAACAAAGGGTGCAGGGAGTTGTCATGGGCCAGTAATTGTTGGCGATGCTCCTGGATCAAAAGGAAAAAAGAAGAGCACCACAAAGCTATCTCATGGCCTACAGCCCTCTCAGGAGTGATCCAGGAAAAATGACCATAATATAATAAACAAAATAACTTGTTAAGATATACAAAGAGCGTGACATATGCTATCTTATTTGATTCTCATAACATCAATAATAACTCCCATTTCTACTTCTGCTTCACACACACACACACACACACACACACACACACACACAATGTCTGAACAGGGGCTGCTAGATGACATAGTGAATAGAGCACCTACCCTGGAGAGTCAGGAGTACCTGAGTTCAAATCTGGCCTCACTTGACACTAACTGTGTGACCTTGGATAAATCACTTAACTCCAATTGCCTTGCCTTCCCCCCTCAAAAAAAAAGTCTGAACAACAGTAAGTAAAAAGATCTCCTAGCCCAACCTGGGCATGTTTTCAGATGAGAAAGCCATAGGTCAGGGAGATAAAGACAAAAACAACAATGGACAAATAAAAAACATGAGAAATATTTCAAATAAGCATTGTGGTTTAATCAGTCAGTCACATCTGATTCTTTGTGACCCCGTTTGGGCTTTTCTTGGCAAAGATACTGGACTGGTTTGCCATTCCCTTCTCCAAATAATTTTACAGATGAGGAAATTGAGGCCAATAGGGTCAAATGACTTGTCCAGGGTCACACAGCTTGTCAGTGTTGAATGCCGAATTTTAACTCAGATCTTGACTCCTGAACCCGTGCTCATTCCACTATGTTACCTAACTTCCCAAATAAGCAGCCAGACTTAAATTTTAACCCAGGTCCTCTGTCTCCAAATCTGGTTGTTCTTGTTGTCATCTCTCGGTTTGAGTTCTGATTTTGTCACTCACTTGCTGTATGACCTTGAAAAAGTCCCTTCCTTTCTCTGGGACTTGGAAATTCCTTCTCTGTGAAAATGGGAGTTAGCCTAGGAAAAAAAATGCTTAGTTTGGTAGCTCCTAGTGGTGACTTTTTGTGAATCTTCCACTATCCCTGGGTCCTGTTGCCCTGCACCGAAAGGAAGTCAAGGGTAGTTAGTTTCCCCAGAGATGGAAGGTAGCGTGCTCTAGCCTTTCAGCAAATGGCAATGGCCCCCAAATCTGCCCCACTTGTCTGTCATAGTGCCTAGAAGGCCTCCACCTTAGATTAGAGTCCCTTTTTCTCTTACTTATATTCGCTCCCATTTCACCCATGAGGAAACTGAGACTTAGGAAGATTCGATAGTGTGCACAAAGTCACATAGCTGGGAAGCTCTGGTGTTAGGAATTGAACCCAGCCCACTTGGCCCCACTTCATTGCTATGTCATCTCCTCAATTATAAAACAAAAACAAATAAACAATCATTATGTTTATATCTATGTGAGAGCCAAAGGCAGCTACCTACCTATCTGGTAAATCTCATTTTACAAACTGGAGAAATCCCATCTCAAAGACACCTCCACTTATGTTTTGGGGGGAGACCAAAGAAGGACAATGACCTCTGGCACATCCCTTTTAGGGTTGACCCCATTTAGCTACACTTGAGAAGGGGAGACTTTTGCCTTTTTTGCATGGCCTGGGATGCCCTGGACTCTTCCAGAGAATGTACTTACACACTCCAGGGGTTCTTGGGACAGTCTTTGGAGCTCAGGTAAGAAGTTTTCAGTGGGAAAAACTAGGGTATTTTCAGGTATCAGAATCTCAAGTTTGGAAGGAACCTCAACAGTCTCCTAGTCCAACTCATACCAGAAAAGGAATCCCCTTAAAGACATACCAGAAAAGTGGTCATCTACCATACAGGCTGAAGACTTCCATGAAAGGAGTGCCTGCTACCTCTGAGGCTAACCATTCCCCCTTTGGGACAGTTCTATCTGTCTGCCTGCCTGCCTGTCTGTCTGTCTCTCTCCCTCTCTGTCTCTCTCTCTCTGTCTCTCTCTCTCTGTCTCTCTCTGTCTCTCTGTCTCTGTCTCTCCTGTCTCTCTGTCTGTCTCTCTCTCTGTCTCTCTGTCTGTCTTTCTGTCTCTCTGTCTCTCTCTGTCTCTCTGTCTCTCTCTGTCTCTGTCTCTGTCTCTCTCTCTCTCTCTGTCTCTCTCTCTCTCTCTCTCTCTCTCTCTCTCTCTCTCTCTCTTTCTCTCTCTCTCTCTGTCTCTGTCTCTGTCTCTCCCTCTCTCCCTCTCCGCCCCCCCCCTTGCTTTTTCTCTACCAAAAGTGTTTCTTTTGGTCCCCTCTGATTTTTTCCAGTCATGTAATCAGCAAATTAAGAAGACTTTCCAAATAAGGTTTGCCCTCCTAGCTGGAGGGCTTAAAACAACAGAAAAAGATAACCTTAAATCTGTGAGTCTCATAATCAGCAAGGGACCTGGTCATTAAGCACTACAATACCATCATAATGACAGAAGGGAGATGGAGGAAGCAGATTTAGTGCCAGGACAATCCTCTGCCGGGAATGTGTAAATTCATTTAATCATCTTTAATTGTGTGTAACTCCAATGTCAATTCATGCATAAAGATGAAATAAACAGTCTGGGTCTGTACAGTGCAGGGCATAGGAGGAGACCCAGAATCTACTCAAAGAGGATGATCAATCAAGAGAGAAAGAGAGGGAGAGGAAGAGGGAGAGGGAGAGGTGACCCTAGAGCAGAGGTTCTTAGTCTGGCATCCATAAACCTTAAGGGGGTCTGTGAATAAATTCTGAGGGGTCTGTGAACTAGGGTGGGAAAAACTCTCTTTATTTCTTATCCTCCTTTATTCACTATTGTGTAATTGAAATTTAGTATTTTTTCCAAATATGAATTTAAAAAAACATGATTCTAAGGAGGTTTCCCCAGATTGCCAAAGGGATCTATGACACACACACAAAGTTAAGAACTCAGCCCTAGAGGGGGGATATTCCAGGAGGGTCAGGCATCCAGAAAGAGCTGGGGCAGCCTATTCCCATGGGAGGAAGCCCCAGATACTAGGCCCAAGGTCTGAGGCAAACAGGGTTAAGTGACTTGTCCGGGCTCACACAGTTAATAAGTGTCTGAAGTCATATTTGAACTCAGGAAAATGAGTCTTCCTGACTCTGTCTAACACTCTAGCCACTGCACCACCTAGCTGCCAAGACAGGTATCATCTGTTCTTAATGGGAGCTCACCAGGGGAGTAGCTTCAATCCCATGATGGCAAGCCCAGGGAGGACTGAACTCTGAAAAACAAACAAACAAAACAAAACAAAACAACAACAGAAATAAGAATGCTCATTACCCATGGGGCCATGTGGGCTGAATACAGAGGTTGAATGAGGTCATGTAAACTTTTAAAATGAAGAGTACAGAAAGGGGGACACAAGATACAGCAAAATAAAGTAAGACGTGCAAAAGCAAGTAGACTTAGCTTCCAGGGATTACCATGAGACAAAGATCCAAGCTTTTGGCTGAAGTCAATATGAAGACAAGGGAAAGGGGAGTATGTTGAATGGCCAACCTAAACTGGGGGGTTTTGGTAGAATCTAGACTGTTAATTAGCAGATTATAATAGACTTCAACATGTCCTGGGAAGTACAGATCTCCCTGTTAGCTACTGAGAGAAGATAGGGAAATGACTGGCTGTGTCCTCACTATTTCTGTCCACATGCTGAAGAATAGTTTTGACACCTCCTCATAAACACTCCTATGAGGTATTTTTTTTTCCATGCACTATCTCTGGAGGTATAGAGATTGTGCTCATTTGTATATGAGTAGCAGAGAACCATTCTGTTACTTGGTTTCCTCTTGTTGTTTACATTGCTATTGTGTCTTAATTAAACGCTTTTGTTCATGAATTACTACCTCTTACTTGGGGTAAAGAGAGAATGTTGATTGAATAGGGGCTCAGGTCATGATTTTCTTAACTACAGGATTCACTGAACCTTTAGTAAGAGGGAATACATTGTTTTCTGAAACAACCTGCCTCACTTTTGGGGATCTAAATGAGGGGGGGATCTAATTCTTTGAAAACTTTTCTTTACACTGAGGCTAAACCTACATATCTGGACTTTCTATCCCACTGCCTCTAGCTCTGTCCTCTGAAACCAATCAGAACAAGCCTTATGCCCCTTTTCTCCAGGTATTTGAAGACAACTATTACCTTCCATCTACATTTTCATTTCTCCAGGCCAATCTCCAATACATTCAATTGGCTGTCATATAAAAGTGTCTAGTCGCTCTTCTCTGGACATTCTCTAATTTTCTAACATCTTACCTAAGACATGGCACTTAGAACACAGCACACTATTCAAATGGGAATTGTCTAGAGAAGAGAAACATCAGTTGGCATGTTTCACATGATCATCTTGATAGAGTCTAAGATTTCATTAACTTTTTTGGCCACCACATTATATTGTTAATGAATTGCTACCTCTCACGTGGTCTAAAGAAAGAATGTTGATTGAATGGAGGCTCAGGTTGAGATTTTCTTAACTATATGATTCACATCATGTTCTTAGCTAGTATTGAACTTGCAGTTCATTAAGGCTCTCATGTATTTTTCCTGAGAAGTATCATTTCTTTCTATGTCTGCCACCCTGTACTTATGCAATTGACTATTTGAATCCATGCTAAGGATTTTACATTGATCTCTCTGTGTTCTTTCAGATTAGTCTTTCAGCCTTTATGCAACTTCACATTTTGCATCACAAGTCTATATTATCATTTTTTCCAGTGAGAGATATGTCTGAAATTACATTAAATTTAGCAGAAATTTATTTTGTTACCATAAGAGTAGTCCACAATTAAAACATGGTCACATTTTGGTTGCCTTCGTGTAGCTTAAAGAAGTCATCACTCTCAAAACCAGGAAGAAGCACATTGGTGGGGGGAGGGTTGGGAGGAAGAAGTGATGAAAGGTACAGTACTGATGGCCAGAAGGTGGTGGAAATGATTCCTCTTCAGGTAGGTGCTAGACTAAAGGATGAGTCTTGACATCCCCTCCAACCCAGAACTAGAGACACTTTGTTTCAGTGAAACTACCTTTCTTACCTCATCCCATCCCTTACTGGGAGTTGACATGACTCCCTAGCTTGCTCTCCCTTGGTTTCTACTGAGCCAGATTATTTAAATAAAGACCACAGGCCTTCTCTCAGCAGTAGCCTGCAGTGACAATGGTCTCTGTGATGACCTTCCAGGTAACAGAGGGAAAGGAAGGAAGTTTTTATTTTTGCGCTTAATGGTCAGGCTGCATTTCCATTGGCATGTAGTGCTCTAAGTTATTGGACAAGAGCAGCTGTATTTGCATCCTCCCAGGTTTCCACCTGTGAGGTTGATACTTTCATTGGCTTTTAAATACTGCACTTACTTTAAAAAATCTATACTAAGACAAGGATGTTTTTATAGTTCTACATGGTTGCATGTCTTTCCTTTATGTTCTTGTTCATTCATTCATTCATTCATTCATTCATTCATTCATTCATATATTTAGTAACTCCCAAAGTTGAAAGGGACTTCAAGGACCATATAGTTGAATCTGTACTTGAGCAAAAATTCTCATTACAATATATCCAACAGACTCTTCCAGTCTTTTCTTCAAGGGAAGGGAAATTCACTACCTCTTGAAGTAATTCCATTTTTATATATTTCCAGTTGTTAGGAAGTTTTCCCTTACAATATACTGAAATCTACTTCATTCTAATTTCCCCTTATAGACCTTCAAGGTAAAGACCCTACCTAAATCTTCTCTTCTCCAGGGAGAATATCCCTAATTCCTTTGATCTATCTGTGTATGGCATGATCTATGAACCTCCAACGATCCTGATCACCCCATTCTGGTCAGTATCCTGACTTTCATTGTCACCATGATTTAAAAGAATCTAAAGAGATGCACTTAAATTCTAGACTTAGTTGTATTAAGACTTGTATATTTAATAATAATAAAATAAATAATAATTATTATGTTAATATAATTATTAAAAAGGATACAATTATGTTATTTATTTTATATAGAATATTAATATCAATAAACTAAAAATCATTAAGAAATTTATTGTCAAAAGTCCACCTCCAAAAAGAGGCATTATGGTGTAGTTTTGAAAAAACACTGGATTCAGAATCTTGGGGTTTGACTTGCTCTGCCACTACCCGTATGACTTTGTGTAAATCACCCTTTCCTCTGGAACTCCTCGCCTATGAAATATGAGGGTTAGACTAGATGACATCTAAGGGTTTTAAGACTCTAAAATCTCTATTCCTAAATAACTCTTTTTGGTCAATGTTGGGGCTATGAGGACGCATCATTTCATCAGTTCAGACTTTCATCCTTTCATGCCTGGACTATTGCCATAACATGCTGGTTGTTCTTCTTGCCTTAAGTCTCTCTCTATTTCATCCCACCCTCCACTCAGTTGTTGGTCTTCCTAAAACACAGATGGTGTCATTCTGCCCTTCCCATTCCATTAACTCTATTGGCTCTTTATCACCTCCAGGATCATTCTTTATTGGCTTTTAAAACCCTTTGTGACCTCCCATTACTTCCCATATGAAAAGTCTTCTTACACCTTACCTCCCTTCCCATCATGTACTCTTCTAACTAGTGACACTAATTTCCTTTTTTTCCTCTACTATAATACTTTCACTCCCAACTCTCAGTGTTTTTCTTGGCTTGTCCTCCATGCCTGAAAAATTTCCCCTTTCATCTTTTCTGCTAACTTCCTTGAATTCTCTGTTAAAGCCCCACCTTCTGCAACAAGCCTTTCCCAGTCCTTCTTAATCTTAGTGCCTTTACTCTTAGATTATCTCCAATGTTCCCTCTATAGATCTTATTTGTACATGGTTGTCTGTGTTTTTCTGTCTCTTTAACACTGAATTCCCCAAGAGCAAAGTTCTTTGTCTTTTTCTTTCCTTTGTATCCCCAGAAGTTAGCACAGGCTTTTGGCACATATATAATAGGCACTTAATAAATGCTCTATCTACCTACCTATCCATCTATACTTCCATTCATCTGTCAGCTCAAGTTCCTCCTCCTAGAAAAAAAACTGTCCTTATCCCCCTAATTTCTAATGCCTTCCCCCCCAAATTATTTTGTGTACATTTTATATTTAATTTTTCTACATATTGTTTCCTTTCGGTAGAATGTAAACTCCACAAGGGAAAGAATGTCTTAATTATTATTTGTTTCTTCAGCACCTAATATAATACCTGGGAAGTAGTAAGTATTTAATGAATGCTTATTGAATTAGTGAGTGAACATAAATGAGAATTTAATGTTTAATGTAAGAGTTTGGGTCTGGGAATAGAATAGGAGAGTGTCTAGTTCATTAAACATGTGGAGCAACACATGATGAATGCAGTAATCATACGTTAATTCCACACTGGTGTGTCAAGCATTACCGTAGTTTCTGCAAAGTACTTCTTGTGGTTTGTTCACTTTTTTCCCCTCCCTTTAGCAGCACCATGGCAAAGAGGGAGTTAACCTGGTTCTGGAAAGCATTTTTTCCTCTTCCTTATCTCTAACTCAAACAGCTGCTCTCCTTACTCAGTGAATAAACAAACAAACAAAAACTTGATGGAATCGGCAGTGCTTGAGTTTCTCTGAATTCAGCAATTAGCAAATTGAATTATAAAGTTCAGGCAGGCCACTTGCCACCCTCCCTTCTGCCCAGTGCATGCTGATTAAATGCAAACATTTCCTAGGAAGGCACAGGTTGGTACAGATTTTTGTGGACATGTGCATTAAGTGAGTTTGTCTACATAAAGGATTTTTCTATAGCAAATAAAAGAATGTGGGCCATTGTCCAGATGGAGGATGGCTGGATGGTGATGTGTCTCTATCTTTTTAGGTTTACTTGGATTCTTTATGGGCATAATTGTGGTAAATGGAGAATTGGTTGAATTTACAATTAAATAGTTTCTGTATCAATTGGATTATATTGAGTTCACCTAGAAGGACCCTGTTGTTGGGAGCTACATCTGGTGATGGTATCTGGGGACAGATGGATTATTATTAGCATTGTTCTCATCTATTATCTATTCTAATAATAATAGTATTATCTATTCTAATAATAATAGTAACAACAATAATAACTAACATTTATAGAATTCACTATGATTTTCAAAACTTTATCTAGAAACCATCTTTCATAGCTTCTCTAGAATCCTCCTCTCCATTCACACAGTGATTAGTCAAGGTCAGAACCTCACCATCTCTCACCTGGAGCCTCCAACAGGAACCTCTCTCTGTTTCTAGTCTTTCACTTCTTCAATTCATTCTCCATGCACCTGCCAAAATAACATTCTGAAAACACAGTTCTCACCATGTCATTCTCCAACTCAAAAATTTTCAGTGGTTCTCTGTTGACTCTAGAGTCAAATGCAAGCTTCACTCTCTGACATTTAAAGACCTTCACAATGTGGCTCCTACCTACCTTTCTATCCTTAATACTTGCCTTCACACCCCCTGTGTTGCAGCCAAACTGATATACAAATTATTCCCTAAACTGGACATTCCACCTCTCACCTCTAGGCATTTGCATGGACTATGCCCTCTGTACTTGGAATGAACTCTCTCCTCACCTCTTCCTTTCTTCGAGGCTTGACTCAGGAGCTACTTCCTTCATGAAACCTTTCCAAATTCCCCAGATGTTAGTGTTTTCTCCCTTCTTAAGTAGCCTTTATATTTACTTATCTGTTTCCATGTTGTATCCCCCTGTGGAATGTAAGTTCCTTGCATCAAATCATAAAAGCATAGATTTTGAGTAGAAAGGGACCTCAGAGGTTGTCGAGTCCAACCCTCCAATTTTATAGATGAAGAAACTGAGATCCAGGGAAGTTCAAGGACTTATCCAAAGTCATATGAACAGGGACCATTTTTCTTTTTGACTTTATATCCCTACACTTAGCACAGGGCCTTGCACATAGTAGGTGATTAATATATGTTTGTTAAATTTAGTTGAATTAGAAATAAGGTCCCACCTCCACAGAGCTGGTGTTCAGAGAGTCTGATCTTATTCTTTTCTATGGTTTCTGGGCTCATGAGCCATAGACTGTATATAGCATCTGGGGACACAGGCATGGAATTTTTCAATCAGTGTGAATCATTTGGCCACATACCAAGAATGCAATTATGCTTATGGGGAATGTTATAGAATTGGCAATGTACAAATTTTGCTATTACCTTCAAATCTGAAAGATTATGAAACTGATGAGGACATCTCTTAAAGTAGCAGTAAGACTGCTTGGAGACCTAACTCTGATTTCCTCCAATGACTGGGCATTCACTTAAGCATTCTTGGGAACATGTGAGACGTGGTACTAACATGGGGCATGAGTGAGGCTGCCTCTGGAAGAGCTTGTTGAAGCTGGTACGACAAGTGAGTGGCAGCTGATAACAAAGAGTGTATTTCCTTGTTCAACAGAGCCAACCTTCCCCGTGGGCCAACGTGAACAGTGACAAATTTTGTGATCTGTATTCTCAGAGACCCAGGTGACCTTGGGAAACAAGAAAGGAAGACTTTTTTTGCCTGTTTTGTAATTCTTTTCATTTTCCAGATGAGGTCTTTTGCTTAGTTACATATTTCCTTTCTGTAATGGGGTTTTTGTGTGATTTCCAAAATTGGTTTAAGCAACTGTCACATGGATGAGCCAGCGTAGCATAGCAGAGACAGTTTGCTTACAGGTAGAAAGGCCTGGGTTCAAGTGCTGATTCTAAGTTCTGTAATGCTCCATACATTTCATCTTCTCTTCACTGTCAGTCACAGAGGCTTTCTGAGCCTCTGCTAACTCTGCAAGTTGCCTTGCAATCTGTGTGAATAAAAGGCATGCCCATTAACAGGAGTTCTAACTCTAACAAAACCATAGAACTTGGCGTGTTGATAGAGGGAGTTTCTATACTGAGAATGCCCCACAGTGATGATGTCACAAGTCTTCTCCCCCAACACCCCCCAAAAAAAGTGCACTTGAAGACAGAATTTTTTATGTCATGATATTTAATAAATAAGTAAATACAAATATATTAAGACTGCGGGGAGGGGATGTGACATCCCCATTTAGTAGATGCCTTCCCTACAATGTGATGAGTGAACTGGGATATTTCCAGATGTTTGTGCTTACTCTGAAACTTTGAAACATCAGTGTGGACACTTCCTTTACAAATGTAGATTATAAGCCATCCATACCTTCTCATCCTCTCTGATTCTTGTCCATCTCCTTTGCCTAAAGAGCTACAGGTGGACAGAGGATTTCTCACCTTCACCACCCCAGAGTGAGGGGTCACTATGTCATGCACTGGTATGTCTTCTTAAAGTGATGGAGAGAAGGAAAGAGAAACAGAGTAAACTGGTCCCACAGTTTGCTTTTTTATGGAATGAGAGAGAAACTTAAGCAACACGATCTGTCTCCTTGGATCTTAGTCAACCAATGCTCCTGAATTCCTTGTGAGGCAGCTAGGTTGCTCAGTGGATAGAGTGTTGGGCCTGGATCAGGAAATCATGAGTTCAAATTCATCCTCAGACTGCTTCCTTGCTGTGTGATCCTGGACAAGTTACTTAATGTCTGTCTGCCTGTCTTTTCATCTATAAAATAGAGGCAATAATGGTACTTACCTCACAGGATGGGAGTGAATATCAAATGAGATAATATTTGTAAAATGCTTAATAATGTATCTGGCACATAGTAAGCATTTAATCAATGCTTCTTCCCTTCTCTTTAATATCAGCAAGATATCAATAAGCACAGTCACTTTCTTGGAGATGTTACTTAGTTGTTTCCAAAGACTGATGCCCCACTATCTCAAGTCAATTAGGAAACATATCAAAAGGAGCCTCTCCCATCCACCCACATAGACTTGGGTCTCCACCCAAGCTTTCTTAGGGCTCATTTTTGTCTTTACTGTTTTGATTGAGTAAAACTGCTCATAATCTTCCATTCTCCTGCTTGATAATGTTTTGCAAATAAGCTCACATTGTAAGCTGTTGTTGCCCTTGGCTGCCATGTTTCTTCATTTGGCAAAGACACAAAGTATTTTCTGGATGAAGCTTTTCTGAGTTCTTTTTTACGTCGTTGTGGAAATGATTATGTTATTTAAGCCACTCTAAGAGCAGTGATCATCAGTTAATTACTTTCTCCTCCTCCTCCTATTCCTCCTTCTTCAATTCCTAATGTAGAAACTCCTATTAGTATTCATCAATAGTTCATCTATAACTTACAGTATTAGAAAGTTGCCTAGAGAGGATGTGACTTTCCCATGGTCTTACAATCAGTATGTATCAGCAGCAGGGCTTGGACCTAGGTTTCGTTCAAATCAAGACAATAAACATTTAAGTGCTTACTCTGGGCCAGGCATTATTTCCTCATTCCAAGGCCTTCTATCGATTCATCCACATAGCCTCTCTTTTTATTCCTATGTTTGGATTAGTTTTATACAGTTTATTATCCCAATCAAAAAAGGCAGGAGAACTGCACCTCCCACTGTTCTAGAAAGAGCATTAAGGAATGAGCACAAGTAGGTAGGTCTTCCCCCAAGCTGATTAAAAGAGCCATGAACAGCTCTATACCCTAGAGATCCCATTGCCATGCATATTCCCTGAGGAGGTGGGAGGTCCCACAAACATCAAAATATAGCAGCACTTTTTTTTAGAAGCAAGGACCTCGAAGCAAAGTAGATGTCCACTGATCAGGGAAAGATTCAATAAATTGTGCTGCATAATAACAGAAGGGATGAGCATGAAGAATGAGTATGGATGGGGATAAGTAGTTGGGATAGAAGGGATGAGTATAAAGCATAGAAAGACTTTTATGAAACGATGTAAAGTGAATTAAGCAGAACCGGGAAAACAATATACACAATGACTACATCAATACCAATGGAAAGAACAAACATTGAATACTATGTAATTGTAACCAGATAGGGATCCAAAGGAGAGAGATGAGACTTTACTTCCCTCTTTCTTTGCAGAGGGTTATATGTTGGTTAATTTTGTTGAAATGTTCCCCCCTCTAAAAAAATAAGATATGACTTCCAGGTTGAATGAGAGGCATATATTTAGAAATACAGAATTATAGCATCATGACTTTAGAGATGGAAGGGATATTAGAAGCCACCTAGTGCAACTTTCTCATTCTATAGATGAGGAAACTGAGGCACATAGAATTAATTTGCTAAAGGTCACACAGGTGGTAAGTCACCGGGATAGGAATGAACCCATGTTTTCATGATTCCAGGTCCAGCAACTTATCCACTACTCTCTGCCACCTCTATATGGTGATATAAAAATGAACAATATTAGTAAACATTTTTTAACTGCAAAGAAATTTTGACAGCCAAAGACAGGTAAGAACTCAAAGCAAAATAGCACAAGTATAGCCTTGGTCCTAAAAAGGAAAGATGAATAAGGGATACCAATGTTATCACTCCCTCCTGACTATACACACACACACACACACACACACACACACACACACACACACACACCTTATTTCTCTATTAGCTGCACAGATGAAGTTAAATACAAGACCAGTCTTACATAGAGACAGAGTACATAATTACTTACAAGGTTTGTGAGGAAATGCTCTTCTTTACCCTGATCTTGCTCCCTCCACCCAAATCTATTTCTCCAATTCACTCTTGAAATGTTACCATTAGCAAAACATTTCAAATACTCAATTCAATGTATATGTGGTTGGACCTCTAAAGACCCTTGTAACTTTGATATTATATGGGTCTCTGAATGCTCAGCTGTTTTTTATCTCTCTTGGTCAATGCTTTGGGAATTTAAGTGATTAGTTTGGTCTGAGTGATTGAGATGTTTCCATTGGAAGGAACTGCTTTAGGAGGTGACCTACTATAGTGGGAAAGGCATTGAATTTCTCCAATTGAGGAGACTGGAATTCAAATACCATCTGGTTGCATGACTTGGGTGAGTCACTTACCATCTCTAGGTCTAAGTTTCCCCATTTGTATAATGACAGTGTTGAATTAGATGGTCTTGAAAATCCAAGTGCCTAGATATAGTGCCCAACACATAATAGGACCTTATAAATGTTTATTGATTGTTAGGTCCTGTTGTTACCTATGTCCTTCAATGAGTCTAGTATTTCTTATTTCTTTGGTGTAAGTATTCCTTCCATGCTATAGTAGATTGTTTTCATGAATAGAAATGACCAAAAATGAACACCATTGGTTGTCAAAACTCTAGCACTAAGCCTCTCTGCACTTAGATTAGTCCTCCACTGATGCACACACAGAAGAGCCTTCCCAGTTTGGTTGAATTCACAGTAGGATCATAGACTGTGGTCTGGAAGGGACCTCCAAGGGCATTGTATCCAACCTCTACATTTTATAGATAATGGCACCAAGGTCCCAGAGAGGATAGATGATTTTCCCAGATGCACACAGCTCAGGTGGGATTGGCACCCAGGCCTTTATGATTCTAAGCCCAATGCACCATCTACCATGCAACTGAACTCTACTAACACTGCCTTCAAGATCTCAGGGTCACCTCCACAATGCAATGAGGCAACAGAGAAGGCCATTAATAATCATGATAGCTGACACTGCTATAGTTCTTTATGGTTTGCAAAGCTTTTTATATTCCAAAGCTTACTGCTGATGGCCTACAAATAAGTTTCTAAGATGTCATTTTTTTTCTTTTTTGTTCATCAAAGAGGACAGGTGAGCAGAGAAGACCAACTATCTCAAAACACTAGAGGGAAATTATTTTTCTGAAAAGAGTTTAAGTTTTGGAACTGGTCATGAGTTTTTTTCTATGAGAGAGGAGGGAGGGGTGAAGGAGTTCCACATCTCCCGGGGGTACAGCTAGCATCATTCTCTTCCCCCAATGTTGTTGTAATTTCTGCTTGTGACAGTGTCATCATTATAGCCAGGGGAGCAACGTGGCCTCTCCCAGCCCGAATTCTCCCAGGACTCTCAGGTGGGGACCACTTTCATCGCAGCTGCTGGGTTCCACACAAGCTGCCTAATTACTTCTGCAAATCCATCCCCTTTGTCTTTCCCGGAGTTCTCTGCAACTTCGATTCCTCTACTCAACTCCCCAAAGAGACGCCACATTGCAAAGTAATCATGCACAAAGATTTATGACAGTCATTTGTATACATGAGTCTGCTCGCAGACATCCGCGGTTCCTCTTCTGTCTTCCCGTTTTATTTAGTGTGAAGAAGCAAGCTGTTCCCAAATCACATTTATACATTTTTCATAAATCAAATGTCACTGATAGCATTTTTTGACAGTGTTTGCTAGGTCCCAGTGTGCTGGGTGCCATCATTAGTGTGCTCTTGGATCCATTCCCTTTAATAGAAACGTGGTGTATGATAACATTATTACTGAAGGTTGGTGGGTGTTCTCCCGGCTAGTCCAGGACATTCTTCAACATTGTCATGAGAAGGTCTGGGATTGGGGAAAGAGGGGAGGGAGAGACTTGAACAGCTCCCACCTGCATGCATACCTGTTATATCCTCTCAGGAGAATGGAGGGTCATTGAGGGCCAGGAGTGTTCAATTCTTGTCTTTGTAAATCTGGAGTCTAAGTACGGTGCTTGGGACCAAGCAGACATGTAATACATATTTGTTGGATTGAACTGATCCAATGTAAGTCCTTATGAGCTAGAGTTGTTATCCCTGCTGATGAGACAAAGATCATCATTCTTGCAGCCAATGATTTGGCTCGAAATTGATGATTTCCTTATTCCCTTAGAAATTAGTCTGCTGGCTGATTCCTGTATGCAGTCTATCTCCCACCTTTGTGACTTTTCACAAGAGGCTTCCCATGAGTGGAATGCTCTCCTTCCTCATCTCTGCCTTTGTAGAATCCCTGTTCTTGTTCAGTTATTTTCAGCCATGTCTCTCTCCGTGACCCCATTTAGAGTTTCCTTGGCAAAGATACTGCAGTGGTTTGCCATTTTCTTCTTCAACTAATTTTACAGATGAGGAAACTGAGGCAAACAGGGCTAAGTGACTTGCCCAGGCTCCCACAGCTATTAAGTCTCTGAGGGCAGATTTGAATGCATGAAGATGAGTCTTCCTGATTCCAAGCCATGTAATCTACCCAGTGCCCCATCTAGCTGTCCTATAGAATCCCTGGCCACTTCCAAAGGACAATTCAGGCGCCATCATCTTGTACCAGGCTTTACCTGACCCCTTTTAAGCCCTTCCTTCTTGATATGACTTTATATCTCTTTTATATTTCTTGATATCATTTCCTCTTAATAGGTTTGCTCCTCCCACACCCTTCTTCAATGAATGGTAGTTACCCTTTGTGGAAGAGCATTAGAAAGTGATGAGAGGTATGAGAAAAATTGGACCAAGATTGTAGAAGGATGACAGGGGCAATGGAAGTGCTCTTCTTCCTGAAGTTGGTTGTGGTATCTATTCACCCTGCTCCATGTAGAATAAGCTAAGGCCACAAGTGACCAAGGGCTCCTGCAGTGACTTGATAGGCAAAGTGTTGAAAGTCTAAGCTAGCTTGAGTTTCAACTTTAGAACCCAAGTTCTAAACCCTACACTAAGCCAAGATTCCAGCTCTAGGGTTTCTAGGTCTTCATCTAAAGATGATTGGAAGCTAATTCTTGTATCAAATGTACCTTCCTTTTCCTGGTCTGAGGGGAGTAGCTGTGGTAAACAAAGTAGACTTAAGCTGTACATTTCCTAGAGGTCTTGAATTTGGAGCAGCTCCCCATCTGGGGATGTCCAGGTTCTGGGAGAGCAACAGACACAAGGTAGACATTTTATTACTCATTGTTTTCTTGTTGTTTTCATACTATTTATTTGCTTATTGTTTCTATTCTAAGAGTAAAAATGTTGCATGGGATAGCTAAGTATGCCAAGTTGTTCTTGGCAAATCCATTAAACCAATTACAAATGAGACCAACACTCTGAAATATAGCAAGTTCAAGAAAGAGGTGTACTTGCCAATAGGATGGGGGCTCAGAGCTGATTTCTGATTAAGTAAATCCACAAATAAATATATGCCCTAGATCTGGGCTTCTTAACTTTTTTATGTCATGGACCCTTTTGATAGACTGGCAAAGCCTATGGGTTTCTCTCAGAATCGTGTTTTCAAATACATAAAATAAAGTAAATACATTAAATAAATAAGTTACAAAGGAAACCAATTATACTGAAATAGTTATACAGAAGTATATACATACATACTAAATATCTATATCATTTAATATATACATATACAAACATAATATATTAGTAAATGTATTAGAACTAAATATATACATATAATATATACATTTAAATATATTTAATATATACATATACATTAAAATATATTTTAATATAGACATATACAATGTATTAATAAATATATTAGAACTAAATACATATAATTATATATATAATATCTATAGGTACTATAGATATTATATACAAATTCAAAGACCATAGGTTAAGAACCCCTACCCTAGATAATGACATGATCTACCCCACTGAGAAATGTAGGGCTTAGAGATAAAAGGTTGTTAATTCTTTGAGAACTGCAGGGACTCAGGCCTCCTCAGCACTTTCAGCTACTAGGATAAATATGGGACTCCCAGGGCCTTTTTGCTTAACAGGATTAGGTGAGTGACTATCAATTTCATCTGGTTGTTAAATTTGTATGCTTCCATATTATACCTCCTTAGGACAATGCAAGTCTATGAGAGCAGATTATTTAATTTTGTCTTTCTATACCCAACACCTTAGCATAGTCCCTTACCCACATTGCTGTTCAGTTCAGTTATGTCCCTCTTTATGACCTTGTTTGGTGGTTTGATACTGGAGTGATTTTCTTCTCCAGTAGATTAAGGCAAACAGCGATTAAGTGACTTCCCCAGGATCACACAGCTAGTGAGTGTATGAAGCTGGATTGGAACTCAGGTCTTTCTGACTCCAGGTCTAGTGCCCTGAAATATCTAGCCACTCCCCATAGCAGATGCCTAATAAATGTTTGTTGAATTGGATTGATTTTAATGCCAGTTCTAAATTCTATGACTTGGAAAAGTAGCTTAGCTTGCTATTACCAATGTTGGCTGCTATGTCAGTGAATAAATCATTAAGCTCCCAATGGAGCATTGAGTGCGTGCCTAGATCTGTGCTATTACCCTGGGAGATATGAGGAATTCAAGCTATGGAGCCTTTTCCCATATCCCCAGTTGCCAGTGCATTCCCCTAAGAGATTCTTGTTTTTGTCTTCCTTCCTTCCTTCCTTCCTTCCTTCCTTCCTTCTTTCCTTCCTTCCTTCCTTCCTTCCTTCCTTTCCCTGCTTTCTTTTTTATCTATTCATCCATTCATTTATCTACATGCACACACACGTGTGTTTATATATATATATACATATGTACATATGTATATATGTATACACATGTATATATGTGTATACATGCATAATTTATATGTTACTGCCAAAGCCTGAGGAAGTTTTGTGACAGGACAGCCTTTCTCTATATGTTCCACTCTCCCATTCAAATCTCTCTAAACCACCTCTTTTGAGTTCCTCTGTTGACATATGTCTCTTCAGTATCTCTCTGAACTCTTACAACAATCTGAAGTAAGTCCGTGATATTGGTAGGCAGCATTCTGCTAAGCATTCTGTATCCATGGGGAGTCACATCTCCCTCTGGGTGTGTAACAGTTGACACTTGGCTATTCTCTCTGCAATATCACCCAAGCCTTGGACAGAAGTAAGGTCACTTCTTCATATCTCTAGTGCCCACTACATACATTATGTATGTAGCATGTATCCAATGGCATATAGTAAGTGATTAATAAATGTTTGTTATTTGATTAGTAAAATAATGGATTAGGAGTAAGAAGACCTAAAACCAAATCTCATTTCTGTTCCCACTTGCAGGTCTCTTCCAAGGCCTAGACTTCATTTCACATCTGTGGAATGAGAGGGTTGGACTAGTTCCCTTCCAGGTCTAAATCCTATGACAATTTCTAGGATCCATGCCCTCAGGAAGGTCAGTCTAGCTGAAGAGATAACACTCTTGGAATGTGTTCTGCTCCAGACATGGCAAAGAATGTAAGAAAGTGACAGGGGTGGGGAAGTTTCCAGTGAGATGTTAGAAAGAGAAGGCCTGCCTACCTCTAGCCTCAAGTGGCTCCTTCTTGGGGAAATGGGAGGGAGGAGGATGAATAGGAGAGAGGTGGAGATTTGAATTTTAAAAGACAGGAGCCAGAACAAGGTGGGAATGCCCAGGTGAGTATGCCCATCAAGACTGAGCAGTATGAAAATTTTATTACAACTTTCATTATAAGCCAAGTGAGGAGGAAGAGGGTGGGAAGAGAAAAGAATGACTGGGTGGGTCTGTGGGAAGGCAAATTGCTTGGGTGTTAATGATCCAATATTCATTTTTTACTGCTAAGAATTGAATTTCATTCTAGAGAAACATAAAATGGCAAACTTGGAAAGGACCTTTGAGGGTGTCTGATTCAACCCCTACCTGAATGATTCAACACAATTTAATGCACATTTTAAAAAATATTTTAAAAGCTATTATTTGTTTTTAAGATTCTTTTATTTTTACATTTCGAGTTCCAAATTCTCTCTGTCCCTTCCACCTCTCCCCTACCCACTGAGGAGACAAGCAATATATGAACTACACATGTAAAATCATGGAAAACATATCTCCATATTAGCCATTTTTTTCAAAAAGAAAGCAAGAAAATTATACTTCAATATGCACACAGAGTTCATCATCAGTTCTCTCTGGAGATGGATAGCATTTTTTCATCATGAATCCTTAGGCATTGTCTTAGATCACTGTATTGATCAGAGTGGCCAAGTCTTTCATAATTGATCATTATTACAACTTAATGCACATTGATTAATTGTGTGATCATTATCATTAATTGTGTGTCCATATTATTGTATGCCCATCACTATACCAAGTATTAGGGACAAAATAGAAGGAAAAGAAAACAATTCATGGCTTCCTGGGGCTTACATTCTGGGGACAAGGTGGGGAATGTGGGGGAAAGGTAGAGGAAGGATGGCATGTGCTAATTAATAATGATCAACAGCCAACACTTATATAGCATTTTAGTTAGCCAAGAAACTTCCATGCCATCTCATTGAATCCTCATGACAACTCTATGATAAATAAGTTCAAAATATATCAAAGGACTAAAAATATGTATAGAGCTCAGAGGGACCTCAGAGGTCATCGAGTCTGAACCCTGCACTTTGAAGATAAGGAAACTGAGGTCTGGTGAAGTAGCTTCCCCAAGCTCACATCTGTACTAATCATGGACAGGATTTGAATCGAGGTCTTGTGGCTCCAAACTCAGTGTTCATTTTGCTGCACCCTTTTAGAAATAATTTGGGAGGGGTGGAGGTAGTATCAACAATTGGGGCATCAGGCAAGGCTTCCTGTAGGAAGAGGCACTTGAGCTGAGCTCTGAATGAACCTAGGGGCTCTAAGAGGGATAGGTGAGGAAGGAATTCATTCTCAACATGGAGAAAATGTTGAAAATGCCTATATCAAAATCTAGAGTACAGAATGGAATGTTGTGAGCCAGGTCACCTGGCCAGCTTGGCTGAAATGAATGGCATGAGGGGGAGAATGGGCAACAAGTCTGCAAAAATAAATTGAAGTCTGATTGCAAAGGGATTTAAATGTCTAACAATTATATTTAGTCCTAGAGATAAAAGGGAATCGCTGAAGCTTCTTGGGTATGGGAGTGACACAGACAGACTTGTGTATCAGGTAAGCATCTGGGGAGGAGACAAAGTGAAAAACATGGGGGCCAAAGAGGAAAGAGTCTACTACAAAGACCCAAATGGGAAGTGATCAAAACCTGAACTTGGGTGCATGGAGGGAAGGGACTGGATGGGAGAAGGAAGGCAGTGAGGTGGGCAGAGAAAGGGGCATTGGATTTGGGTCAGAGAGCATAGGTTTGAATCCCAGCTCTGATATTTCCTACCTGTGTAACCATGAGTGAGTCCTGTAACTCCTCTTGACCTTCAAGTAATAAGAGATGTCTAGGCTCCCTTCCACCCTAAATCTATGCTGTTATCTGCAATGTACCAGGCAAGTAGCCATCCCCATGGAAGAACAGAAAGGTAGAGGGTCTAGATTGCATTTGTGGAAATCCTTAGCCAGGGGACCCTCATACTTGGTTTATCGGTGACCTTGGGGATTTACACATAATTGAGGAACTAATAGATCTTAGTCAAGATTTCTCTTTTGTTTTCTTGCTCTAAGTGATATTTTATTATATTGTGAACTAAACGCTTCCAAGTGAGCAGTTTACTGTGAGGTACAAGGGATACTTTATCCCTGGTTTCCTGGGTGGAAGCAATCAATAATCAATCAACAAGCATATTAAGCACCTACTATGTTCCAAGAACTAAGCTAAGTGCTGGGGATACAAAAGGAGGCAAAAGACAATTTCTGCCCTCCAAGAGTTTACAATCTAATGAAATGTGCTAAGAGAGTGAGAAAATCCCTCTCACTGTATGTCATTATTTGTCCTTCATTTTCAAAAAGGAGCAATGAGGTCACCAGAATGATACCTTGACTCATGCATGAATTTGATTTAAGTGAGGCAAAATTGCATGGAGTCAGCAGCCTCAGTCTCTCTTCCAGAGTAATTGAAGTCCAGTGGCAGGACAAAAATCAAGATGACTGACTGTCCCAGGATGCAATGTACATAGGGTGCTGCTGGACACATATATATGATATAGATATAGCCTGAAGCTCTTTGAGGACAAGATGTCTTCCTTCCTTCCTTCCTTCCTTCCTTCTTTCCTTCCTCCCTCCATCCCTTCCTCCCCCCCCCTTCTTCCCTCTTTCCCTTTCTTCCTTCCTCCCTTTTTTCTTTCTTCCTTTCTCTTTTTTTCTTTATTTCTTTCTTTCCTTCTCTTTCTTTCTTTCTCTCTTTCTCTCTTTCTTTCTTTCTTTCTTTCTTACCCCAGCACATTGCACAACTCCTCACACATAGTAGGCATGTTATAAATGTTTGTTTATTGATAAATCAATTGAATAAAGGCAGGAATCTGAAGCAAAGGAAGAGAGTAATTCTTCATTTTTGTTGTTGTTGCTTTTTCTTCCCATCTTTCAGGTGCTTAGGAGACCAAATGATCTGGGGGGGAGGGGGTTTGAGGAAAATTGTGAGGCTTCCAGATATAGTCAGTCCTTGGCAGTTTGTTGAAAAGGAACTCCTAAAAAATGATTTGTAAGGGAGTGCAAATGGGCAACCAGGAATGAACAGAAGTTAATGGGGACTTTAAAATCCTGAATTATAATATGAGATTATCTCTTAGAGCCATGGGTACACTGGTGCCAGCTCCTGAGAGCCAATTATTAAATGCTCAGTGTGAACATTTATGCCTCAGAAATCTGGGAATGCTACAAATCATAGCTTGTTTTGTTGATTGTCAAGACTTAAGAAATTGGTAGAGAAAATGTTAATAATTCAAATTAAAGTTAAAAATGTGTATGCACATTTTTACCCAAGAAGTCAGTTATTAAAACTTGTCAGCATACCCTTGCCCATGATCCAGGGTCCCTTAAAGATTCTGAGTTCACATGGGCCATGTCAAATACCAAGAGGGTTATTTTTGTTTTGGACCATTGCCTCTTCCTGAAGTTGCACCAAGATAATTTCCTATACTCAGAGTATAGCTTGTGTCTATATTTCCCTAAATGTAAGTATCAGAACCTCGTAACTCCTATTCAGGCACTAAAGATAGCATATGCATATTGAATAAAGGACAACCTTTTATTTTGCCCCACAAAAAATGCATAAACATGCAGAGGACTCCCAGGAACCCACAAGTATATACAGAGATAAATAAGACATTTAAATAGTCCCTCAGCTACCCTTGGAAAGGAGTTAAATTTGAGATTACCATGTAAAATTCAGTGAATCCCTCTTTCCCAGACTCCTAGCATCCACCCAAGACTCATAAATTTATATTCCAGAAAGGTAAGCACAATTGTGAAATAATCAATTAATAAACATTTATCAAGCACCTACTACTACTATGTGCCAGTCACTGTGCTAAGTGCTAGGGATAAAAAAGCAAAAGTTAGTTCTTCTCCACAAAAAGAGCATAATATAATGGGGAATACAATAAATAAACAAATATATACTAATAAATATATACAACCCCCTTCCCATAGGTGCTAAACTGTGTAATCTCACCAGGTTGTTTGGGGAATTCATCAAACTGACCAGACAAACTCTTGGTCAACTCCTGGGGTTTAATGGTTTTCAAAAGCACAGTTCAGCTTGTATGAACTAATGCAAAGTGAAATGAGCAAAACCAGGGGAACAATTTATACAATAATAGGAATACCATAAAGACAAACAGCTTTGGAAGACTTATGAACTCTGGAGACTTATGAACACAATGGAGCCAACCACAGTTGCAAAGGGGACTCATGAGGAAACATGCTACCCACCTCCAGATGGGGGGGGGGGGCGGTGATGATTTCAGAGTACAAATTGAAACATATATTCTTCCTTCCCTTTTTCCTTTCTTTAATTTTTTTGACTTGGCTAATGTGGGGATGTGTTTTACATGACTACATATTTATAATTAGGTTTTTTTTTTTCTCAATGGGGAGGGAAGAGAAAGTAGGAAGGAAAGAATTTGAAACTGAAAATAAAATGAATTTTAAAACTTTGTTTTAAAAAAGAATAGCATTATCAGTTTCCTGGACTGGGTCAGATAGGAAACAGAGCAGTGGGTAAGTATGGGACATGATGAATGTGAATGGAATTAATGTGAATTTTATGGGGCTAAAATAACTTTTAAAATATTGGGGATAAAGAAGAGAGGGGTGGAGAGGAACCTCTCCCAAAACTATTTTTCAAGCTGACCTAAAACATAAACTACAGTGTCCCCTTTGAAACCAAATGAGATGAATTGATGGGACAGAATCTCAAAGGTCACTTGAAAAACTTAATCATAGCATGTCTGGTTCTGGATCTCAAGGCCATGGTTGGGATGCTTAATCACAGGGCCATTGTCTGGCCAGTATTGCCTTCGCTTTTTGGAACAAGCCATCTAAAATAACATGGAATGACCTTATTAACAACGTTTTCCCGCCGATGAATCAGCTGCCAGAGTAGTGGGGTTGATCATATGGGTTTTTCAGACCGTCTGCAAGCTCCAGCCTGGGTCTGTGCCAGGCTCACACTACTCTATAATTTAACCTAATTGATCAATTAAATCTAAATAATTTTTAAACAAGCTGTAATAAGAGTTATATAATTCCCGCACTCCGTATCATTTTTTAACAGCTTCATCAGCGGGAATTGCTCACTAAAAGGCACTGTCTGAGGCATGCGGGGAGCACACTGCTTGTGGATTTATGGACCATATGCCTGGAGCTTTTATAAAGGACCTCAAAGGACATCTAGATCAAACCCGGCATTTTACAGATGAGGAAACTGAGGCTTCTAGAGCTTAATTGACTCGCCCAAGATCACACAGCTAATAAATGTGTGTGGCAGGATTTGAACCCAGGTCTTTCTGACTTCAGATCTAGCACCATATCCAGTTCATGGGACATTGTGCTTTTAAAATGCTTGTTGACTTGTTGATTCGTTATTCCACACTGCCTTGAAGACTGGTGGAAGAGGCTATGGGAGGAAATTTGCCTCCTGGAGTTTTTTGTGGTATGTCAGATGGAATCCTGTTTAGAGATGATAACAACAACAACAAAAATAATGTAACAGTTGACATTTACTCAGCCCTGTGCTTGTGCCTCATTTACTCATTACTATGGCCCTGAGAAGTAAAATACTATAGATATCATTATCTCCACTTTGCATATGAGAAAACAAGATTAAAGATGTTTAGTGACTTGAGCCTATGTGTAAGCTTATAAGCATTTATTAAGTGCTTGCTATCTGTCAGACACTGTGGTCAGCAATAGAAATAAAAATCTAAGCAGAAAGTTGGACCCTGCCCTCAAGGAGCTTGCACTCTAATGGGAAAGACAACAGGTAGCACAAGGGATAGTTTTGGAGTTGTGTCAGGAAGATCTAGGTTCATATTTGACCTTAGACACTCCTTAGCTATCACTAAACCTCACTCAACCAGAGTTCTAAGAATATTTATAGCACCTAACTCACAGAATTTTCGTGAGAATCAAATGAGATAACATATATACATATACATACACACATACATATATATAGTAATTTTTAAACTTTAAAGTATTACACAAATGTTATTTATCATCATAATCATCATCATCGTTGGGTTCCACATTTTAGGAAGTATTCTGATAATCTGGGGAGTGAGTATCCTGAGTAATATGACCAGAATGGGCTCAGATCATAGTCAGTGAGGTTCATTTGAACAAACTAATAAAATATTTGTTGGATTGATTTGGGTTGGAATACATAGATTTTAGAAGCCTCCATGTTTATGGAGGAATATGTCAGTCTCCGAAGAACTGCCAAAAGGAATTTCTCTGTTTCGTCCCAGAACTCAGAACCAAGAGCACTGTTCTAAAAAAGGGAAATTTAGACTTGAGATCAGGGGGGAAATTCCTTACAATGAGCACTGTCCAAAAGTAGAATGGACTGCCTTGTAAAGTAGTTATCTATCTTCACTGCAGGTCCATAAGTACAGGATAGTTGATCACTAGTTATCAAGGGGAGTCTGTACTATTGAGTAGGCTTTTACTCAATCATTGTAACCAAGGTGGCCCCTCGAAATTAGATTCTGTGATTTGGCCACTCAACTAGGAAATGGCCAGAGGTAGGATTGGAACCCACCTCTCTCCTAATTCCAAGTCCTTTCCTCCTTCTTTCCATATTATCCCTTTCCATGTGTATGGAAATATTTGGTCTCCATTAGAGCAAGGATTCATGGTTTGCTCCAACTTGAAGCTGCCTCATCTGATCAATATCATTAATCTGCTGCTCTCTTATTTCAACTCTCCATAATTATTAGCCAAATTCTGATTTGTTTGTTTTTACATGGACTTATCAATTCACTGCTGTGTTAAGTCAACCACTGTGGTTAGAGGTATTGGTTTCCCAGAAAAATAAAATGAGAAATTTCTATCACAAGCTTCATACCCAGGAGGTGCTGAACCCTTTGCATCTGCCTGCCAGGCTGTCCAGTGTCCTTGAACCAGGAAAGCCTAATATGTTGAACTCTATCGAGGGACAGGTACATGCAGGGAAGGAGTCATTCACCAGTGTCTGAGGTCAAGAGTAGAGAGAATCTGCAAACAGTGTTGGTCTTCATATTTTAAAAATGATAAATCTCTATTAATCTCCTTCAATGCAATTCCACTCATCAAATATTTAAATATCAATGATGATTTCAAACTACACTGCAAAACAATCGTTATCAAAATTATTTCATACTGCTTTAAAAAAGAGAGACCTGATAATGGAAGAGGATTAGGTACAGAAGCAAAACAATCTAGCAGTCTAATTTTTGATAAAGCCAAAGACCTGTGTTAATATATTTACCATGTGACAAAAACTAGAAAGTAGCCTGGCAAAAACTAACATCTTACACTCTTTACCAAGATATACTTTAAATGGATACATGACTTAGATGTAGAGACAAATTAGAGTGCCAAAGAAAAAAATAACTTTTAGGGGACAGCTAGGTGATGCAGTGAATAGAGCACTGGCCCTGGCGTCATATAAAGCCAAGCACAAGCAGCTCTCCAGAGGATTGCTGCTATGAATAGCTTTAAGGTTCTGATTACACAGTACAGTGAACTCTCTATTTATTCAGCAATAAACTAAGGCAAAACAATCATAAATCAAATTACAGCATTCACAATGATATAATATAACTTGTAATTAAAGTGGCCACACAGTTTTAAGCAAAAGACATCATTCAGTAAGCCTTTAACTCAATTGTTCTTAAGAGCAATACTCCTTGGGGGAGGCAAAGTACAAAGGTCAAAATTTTCCCACCCCTAGGTCATATTGTCTCAATCTTTCAGTGAAAAAGTTTTTCTTTGATTGGAGATTAGTTTCCAATCATCCTTAACTCAATCACCCCTAAGGGGTACAAGGTACAAAGTACAAAGTTCTCCTACCCCTAGGCCATAGTAAATCATTATCTTCTCAGTCATCACTAAGTATCCAAGGAGAGGTCTTTTCATCTTGGCTCAAGGCTGGCTCCCAGATTCCTTGGTTCCTCTTCCATGGGTTCAACTCTTGCCTGAATCTACCCAACAGTCACCTGGATTCACAAGCAGGCAGCTCTCAGTTCCTCATCCAGCTCCTCATCCAGCTCCTTGTCCAACTCCTCATCCAGCTTCCCTTCCATATTGAAACTCACAATGTCCAGTCTACCTCAAGTCCTTTGCAGTTTCTGTTTCTGGGAAGACAAAGCTTAACAAAGCCAAAACAACATTCACAAACATTGCTGGCACCATCATCAATTCACTGTCTGCCTGTAAAATCAACACAGACCCACAAACAAGGTCCATGAAGTCATCACAAATCATCAGCATAGTCCCAGGACCTCTGAAACCCTCCTCCAGGACTTCTGTAAACAGACAACAAGACAAACCTTTTTCAGGCCTTTCAGTAAGGTCCCAGGGCTTCTATACAAAGTATCACAAGCACAAATCAACAAAGACAGAGGGCCGGCCCCCACAAGTGTTCCCTGCTCAGTTCTTCTCTGTCCCACCTGTGCTCAAGCTTTTTATCTGTCATTAGCGGATAAAAATGGAAGAATGATGAGTGTTGGAGGGACTTTGGGGCAACAGGTACATTGATGCACTTTTGATGGCATTATTAATTAGTACAGCCTCTCTAGAAAGCAATTTGGAACCATGTTCCCAAAGTTCACTAAACTGTGCACACGTTTTGATAGAATGATATTATCACTAGGACTATATCTCAAAAGAATTAAAGAAAGTGGTAAAGGACCCATAAAATAAAGAATATTTATGGTAATGTGGTAGCAAAGAACTGGAAACTAAGATGGTATTTGCCTATCAGTTGTGAAATGACTGAACAAATTATGGCATGTGAATGCAATTGAATACTACTATGGTATAAGAAATGACTAGGGGAATGGTTTCAGAGAAACCTGGGAAGACTTGTATAAACTGATACAGAGTGAAGTGAGCAGAACCAGGAGAACAATTTATGTAACAACAACATTGTAAAGACAAACAGCTTTGAAAGCTGTAGGAATTTAGATCAGTGCAATGACTAATGATTCTTGCAGATTAATAGAAGCATATTTTTCACCACCTGCCCAAAAGATGATATACTCAGAATAAGACATATTTCTTGGACCCAGTGGATTTGGGACTTTGTTTTGCTTAATTGCATCTTTGTCACAAGGGTATTTTTCTTTTTTTCTTTCCTTCTCAATATTTGGGGAGTAGGAGGCAATAGATATAAGGGAGAGAAAATTTATCCTTGTTAATTGGAAAAATAAGTTTTAATGCCCCCCCAATACCATGTACACTGCTTTTTGCTAGGCACTGGGATACAAAGATCTAAAAAAGAAATAACCCTTCCCTTTGAGGAACTAAAATTCCATTGTGCAGTTACCTATGATCACGGATCTTATGGACTGGGAGGGACCTTAGATGATATCCTCTTCACTTTAAAGATGAGGTAATTGAGGCAGAGAAAGATTAAGTGCAAGAAACGAGTAGGAATTTAGGTCCTCTGAGTCCAAATTCAGTGTTTCCCCCTCTACCCATTGTACTATAGAAAAAAGATAGGGACAAAATTTATCTAAGAAAGGAAGCAGTAATAGCTCAGTGGCTCAGTTTTGACTTTGTGTGTCACCTCAGCTACGCTTTGAGAGTAGCTAGAGATTCAATTAAGCGAAAGCAAGAGGGAAGGGCATTACAGGAAGGGGCAACAGCCTGTGCCAAGGAGAAAAGCAGGACGTGGACTATGCATGGGGAACCCTTTGCAGGCTGGTTTGCCTGGAATAGAGAACAAATGAAGGAGAGGAAAATGATAAGATCAGAAAGGTAGAAGGCACTCAGATTTTTTGTGTAAGATCTGCTTACCTGTGTAAGACAGGTTTATATGCATAGGTTTTCTAAATATAAATGTGTAGATCACAGGAGGCATGGATAGATATGATAGGAGCTCTGAACTACCTCTGAGGAGAGGAGGGGAGTCCATGGAAATGCCTACACCACCCCCACTATGATAGATGACAGTGGCTGGGGCAGGCAGTCCCCAAGAGCACTGGGAGCTGGGCACTCTTTTCTTCAGTCTCCAAGAAGGGGTACCAGACTAGAATTATATCTATCTGTCTCACTAAATAAATATTGCTAGTGTAAAGGTATGAATTTTAGAGGCTCAAAAGAGAATCTCTTATTCTGGTTGGCTTTTATTTCTCTGCTCTTGGGAGTCTCCTTACCCCAAGAACAGGGCCTTGAAATGCTAGTGGAAACCTCCCTTGAGCAACATGTGCTAAGACACCCATGGTTTCTCTGTCACAGCAGCAGGGAGCTGCTCATTAATTTTTCGTTAGAGTAAACAGTCCCACAGGCTCCAATTACCAGACTTCTTTTATAACAGGGTTTTCTTAAACATGTACCATTTCCATCTCAATACCACACACTTTTCTCAGAAAGATGTCAGAGTACCCACCTCACTTAGTGATGGTGGCAGGTTCTGGTAGGAGTGTCTTTCTTGCCCCATTTAGGATGGGCCTAGCCACTGTTCTACCTTCTTTGGTCAATTTTGGAAGTAGCAAGAGGTCAAGCAGTCTCAAATCCTAATACCTTAGAAATGTAAATGTTGAAGGGTTCCCCAGGTGGGAAGATGTATTCTTCCCCCTCTCCCCAAGCCCTACGCACTGTAACATACCCTAATAGACCTGAAGCTAGAAGGGGCCTTAGAGACCATCTAAGGCAGACATCCACATTTTTTCAGAAGAAAGAACTAAGGCTGAGGAAGGTTGAATGATTTATCCACAGTCATACAGGTAGTGAATAGCAGTGCCGGGAGTGGGTTTACAATGTGGCACAATGACAAGTATTCACAGATAGATAGGGCATAGTATTTAGAGTTGGAAGGGACCTTAGAGACAGTCAATTAGCTAGCATTTATTAAGCAGCTACTGTATACCAGGCACTGTGCTGACTTCTGGATCATCCAATCCTACCTTTTATAAACAAAGAATATAAGGTTCAGTTTCTGGGCCAGAAAGGCTTCTCAGAGAGTCAAAAGGACTTGCCTGAGGTTACCCAAATCGGATGCTCTTTTCCTTGAGCCAAATTGCCTTTAGTGACAAATTGGCAGTTTAGCATATGGCACTCTTCCCCAGGCTAGTACCTGATCACCGAAGTGCTTCTGATCTCCCAAATCCCCCTGACTACTCCTGACACTCCGGTCCCTGGGCCCTTTTGGAGGTCGGCCCCTTACCATCTCTTAGCATTCCTAAAGCAGGAAGACATAATGAGGCCATTCCCAAACCCAACGCCCCAAGCATGTGCTGTCTCTAACCTGGAGAGGCAATTATGGGCCTGAGCTAAGGCAACTTGTTAATGTCTCAGAAATCTCCCGGTCCTGGGGACGTGGTGGCAGGCACCTAGGGAGTAGGGAGGGGGAGAAACAAAGGAAAGATTAGCTAGTTTATCCCCAGCTGAGGAGGTAGGAAACATCAGGTGTCAGGAAACTGTTTGGTCTTTGCCCAGAGAAGTTATTCATTAGTGTGTGTAGAGCAGTATGGGGCATGCAGGCTCACAGCTCCTGTCGGGTCCTGGTGAAAGACAAGACCCTGAAGAATTGTGCATAGTTCTAGTGAGAAACCTGAAAAATTCTGCTCTGGGGATTCCAAGCCAAGGCTAATGGAGGGTGAAAGGAGGGAAGAAAGAAGATGGAGGATGGGTAAAGAAGGGGGAAGGATAAAATATGGCTTAGGGAGGAGGAAGGAGAAAAAATACTGCCTGACCCTGGGGGTGGGGCTCAGAGGGGAAAGGATTTGAGGGAGCAAAAAGGAGGCCTGCCAAGTATCAGGGAGCTGTGGCCTAGCAGGGATATGGCTAGAGCAATCCTGAGGTAGGCAGATGGTCAGAGGCTTAGCAGTGAGGTGGAAAGGTGTGGCCTAAGATCTAGGGTGGGTGTAGATTTTGCAGAAACTCTGGCCTCATGTATACACCAACCTAGCACATGCCCTGAATCTAAAGGCTTGTCTTTTACAGAAGATTATGGAGTGAATAAATATGAGGGGTGGCTACTTTGACATGACCTCCTCAGTCCCCTGCTAGACCACACCCAGAATCCCTTTAGCCTGTCTCCCTTCCTTAATTCCCTCTATACTTTCCAGGAAGGTGCTTTCTTCTTGATATCAGGAAACAACAAAGTTCCCTGGTAGAGTGGGGAAAAGCCCTGGATTTGGACCTGCTGTTTACTGTCTGTGGGATCTTGAGGAACTCACTGGACTCTGGTATCCTTCTGATGTATTAAATTAAATAACTGGACTAGATTACAAGCCTAGATCTAGAAAGGACCTCAACATTCATCGACTTCAACCCTTTCTTTGAACAGATAAGGAAACTGAAGCCAGGGCAAGTTAAGCTATTTGCCTAAGGTCAGATGGGCAGTAACTGTCTGAAGTAGGACTTGAAATCAGGCGTTCTAATACCATTTTGTTTTCATTTTTTTCCTTTATACCATACTGCCTCGTGTGAATCAGTTACCACATCTGTGACAGTCTAGAAATGTGCCAGATAGAAAGGTGGATGGAAATTAAGTCTAGCCCAGGGTCACAGTTAGAAGTTGGTTGGATTGGGACTCAGGTCTTTCAGATTCCAGATCTAGCCTTCTATCTACTTTGCTACCTAGATATCTCTCTGTCTCTCTCTATATATTCATTTAGCTTATTGTCTTTCAATCATTATCTATCTACCTTTCTGTACATCAATTTCCCTCTATCCATTTATCTATCAATCATCTATCATCTCTATCTCCTTCTATTCATCTATCTCTCTATCCATTTATCTGTCTCTATCTCTTTCTGTCTACCTATCTATCTCTATATCTATCCATTTATCTAATTATTATCATTTATCATCATCTATCTACTTTTCATCTATCTACTGATCTAGTTCTCTCTATTTCTTTATCTATCCATTTATCTATCAGTCAATCATCTACCATCATCTCTATCTCTGTCTGCCCATCTCTCTCTCTCTCTCTCTACCTCTTTATTTATCCATTTTTGGAATTATCAATCAATCATTTATCATAATCTGTCTACCTGTCTTATCTGTTTATCTGTCCATCTACCTATTTCTCTCTCTCTGTATCCATCTATTTATCTGTCAATCATCTATCATTGTTTCTTTCTGTCTGTACATTTATCTATCTCTATTTCTATCCATTTGCCCAATTGTTAATCATTTATCATCTGTGTATATACCATCTGTCTGTCAGTCTACCTATCTATCCATCTGCCTACATCTATCTAAATAATCTGCATCCCCATTCGGGTCCTCCTTGATAATAATACTAGCAAAGAGTCAAATGGCTTTTGGAAGCAATATTTCACACAAAACATATCTTTGCAATTGACTGAAAGATGTAGATAATACCATGGTTTATTGTTTGTTAGCTTTAAAACTCATTTGATTTGACATAGCAACATGCCACTTTAAATGCCCCTCCAACAAAGCATCACATATGAATCCATCAAAATTGTACAAGATTCCTTACAATATATAACAACAGAGGTTACTTTAGTTGACAACCCTTTGATTAATATCGGGTGAGAAATTAAGTGGGGAGGTGCAGCCTTAGCATGTGGTGAATAGAAGCAGGCTCTCTTACACACACAGCAAAGAAGAAACTAATCAAAGTTATAATCAGATTAAAGAATATTAATAAAGAAATGTATGATTGAAAAATAAGATGGACTGGTCATGTGACAACAGCAAGGTATAACCCATATGGACCATGAGTATTCATCCATGCAATGTCAATAGAACAGAAGAAAGCCCCTGAGCATATTGGGTGGACCATTTTTTGATAGATTTATGATCAGACACAAATCATCAGGCATAATGTAGCACACCAGAGTGTGATTAGTACATGTTGTATTCCCTGCCCCTCCCTCCTGGATTGTCTTCCTTATCATTGCATCCTCATGACCCAGCTGCCCTCCAGTAGGCACTTAATAAATGTTCGTGGAATTGGATTTAATTGAAACTGACCATTTGGGGCCCTGGATAATCAGGAACTGTCTTAACAGAGGCAGACTGATTACTTTTCCCTGTGAACTTGCTCCAAATTGTTTTTCTAATTTGACAGAACCTGTGGGCTTAATTCTCTTATATCAAGGATCACAAGTAAGTTCCAAAACTCCTTATTATATATTCCCTGGATCTGGGGGAGTGCTATGGGCAACATTCCTCCAATGGTAATGGAGAATAGGTTCAGTGTGGAATAATGAACCTTTCAGTGAGATTCATTTTGATGAATGATATGACAGAGGCATATTTTAAAAAGCACTAACACCGAAGAAAGCCTAAAGTTTAGAAGAAGTCACAAATGGGAATTTTGTTGCTCCTTTGTTCAATTTTATACACACTTTGAAAGAAAGCATTATGCCACAGAAACTCCCACATTCATACAAATCCTCTTTTTTGTTCTTTCTGTTTGTTGAAATGTTCATGGGTTGAATTTTTATGATTAAGTAAAAATTAAAGAATAATGAACAAAAATAAATGATAGAAAATACTATTTATTTATTAAAAAGCCTCCCCTGATCAGTATTTTTCTGGGGTTCCTGGGGGCCCAAAGTTTCCCTCTGCCATACATAAGGCTGTGTGTGCATTTAGAGAAGACATTGAGAGGTGATTCTTCCCTTCTCAGTTATCTGGGGAAACACTCACATCCACCCTTCTTACACATGAAGTACTGCCTGGTGTGGTTTCTTCTTTCCTCTTCTGAAAGGAGTATGGCCTCCAATGCATGGGTAGGTCCTGGTGACCTCTAGCTTAGTCTCCCTCAGATGAGACTTTGTGTAATCCTGTTGGATTGATCTTTGGGACCTTCTTCTCTCAATGTGGATCAAATCTTCAAGCTGTTCTCAATAACAGAATAGCTACCTCCTCCCCACCCCCTCTAAGGCCCTAAGGCTTCAGGCAAAACAGGAAAGGATGAATGGAGGCTAGACAGTCTGCAAGGCAGGGAGGGAGATTTACTAACTGGACCATCAGTCCTAATGGGTCTCAATCCAGCTCCTGACCCTGATGGAAGGAAGTTAAGTGCAGAGTGCCATTATAGGCATGGAATGACATACATGGTTTAGATAAATCATGGTCCCTTCCTTTATGGAATATAACTAGTAGTAGTAGTAGTAGTAGTAGTAGTAGTAGTAGTAGTAGTGATAAGGTGATGACACCAATACATAGCCATTAGGCACATTATTTGCTAAGTGCATTAGAGAGGTGCCAACAAACCACAACGGAAGAGAAGCTTGTTATTAACCAAAGGGAGGCTTCTGGGAAGAGGTGGCCCAAGAGCTGGTCTTTAAAGGGTGGGTAAGAATTCAATGAGTAAAGAGATAGAGGGAGCTATAGGGAACAGCATGAGCAAAGGTACAAAGGTAAAAGAGTACAGAGCATGGGTAAGAAGCAAAAAAGTGTAGACTGAAGCAAAAAGTACATTGAGGGGGAATAATAAGAGATGAGGCTACAATAGGAGAGACAAGGGTGGTGAATGAGGAGGTCTTTGAATAGAGCACAGGCCCTGAAGTCAGGAGGACGTGAGTTCAAATCCAGCCTTAGACACTTAACACTTACTAGCTGTGTGACCTTGGGCAAGTCACTTAACTGGAATTGCCCTCCAAAAAGCAAAAAAAAAAAAAAAGAAGAAGAAGAAGACTAGAGCTCAAATCTGGCCTCAGATACTTACTAGCTATGTAACCCTGATCAAGCCATCTAAACCTCTGCCTGCCTCAGTTGTAAAATGGGGAACATAATAGCACCTACATCCCAGATTCGATTCCAGAGAATCAAATTAGATAATGTTTGAAAAGTGCTCAGCACAGTTCCTGGCACATAATAGATGCTTAATAAATGCTTGTTCTTGTCTCTCCCTTCCCTTTCTAATCCAATCTTATCTAATCCAATTCAAGATGAAATTATTAAGTAATTACTATAGATATGGCACTGTGCAGAGCATTGGTGATTCAAGGACAAAAGGGAAAGCAGCCCCAGCCTTCAAAGAGCTTATATTCTCCTGGGGGCAGAATAGAATGCTCTCTCTCTCTCTCTCTCTCTCTCTCTCTCTCTCTCTCTGTCCCAAACACACACTCTTCTCTTTCTCTTTCATACACACAGACTTATATGTATGCGTGTATATATATATATATATATGTATATGTGTGTGTGTGTGTGTATGAATGTGTATAGATAGGCACATGTGTATATATGTATATATAATACAACATGTATACATAAACATCAACATATTACTTTTAAAGAGAGAGCAGATGCCGTTAGGGGAATCAGTTAAGATTTTCCTGAGTCTTGAACAAAGCCAGATATTTGAAGAGACATAAGTGAAGGGAGAGTTCATTCCATATTAGGGAGGCAGCCCATGCAAAGGCAAGGAGGTGGGAGATGGGGAGCAGCAAGGAAAGAACCCTGAGTGATGAGACTGTGCCTTACCTTTCTCTTCCCCTTCAGCATACTGCATAGAGCTCAGCACACAATAGCTGCTGAATAGATGTTGAGTTGAATTAAATTGAAAGGTACTTGAGAAGCATCTACTCTGAGCAAAACCTAGTGCTGGGCCATCGATGAGGTGCCAAGATTAATTGCCATGGTCCCTGCCCTTGCTCATTTAGATTTGTTGAGAGTGAAATAGAAAATGTTCCATTTGCCAGCTTCTTAAATTAAGAGAAGGGAACAAAAAATAAATACCCAAAGCATGAAGTACAGGATGTTCCAAAAGTCTTAGAGCAGCATTAGAGTTTAACACTGAACTGGGACTTTGGGGATGCCCTGGATATTTCAGGTCTTTGTTGTTTGTTTTCCTAGAGAGATGGGGATGGATGTCAAGAAGGGTAAGGAAAGGGGAGAAAGGTATAAAGAAAAATATGGAGAGATAGCAACATCTCTCCCTCTGTCTTCCTCCTTTCCTTCTCCTCCTCCACTATCTCCCTCCTCCCTCTCTCTGTCTCTCCCTGTGTCTCTTTGGCTCTCTCTCTTTCTGACTTTCCCCATCCTTTCCTCTCTCCCTCTCTCCTCTTCCTGCTCCTCCTCCTCTTTCTATTTCCCTGTCTCTCCCCCTCCTTTTTATCTTTCTCTCTTGCTCTGTCTCTCTCTATCTCTGTCTTTCTTCTTGCCTTCCTTTTCTCTCTCTACCTTTTACTCATCTTCTTCCTCTCCTCTTCCCTCCATCCCTGTCTCTTCTCTCTGCCTTACTCTCCTCCTCTCCCTCCTTCCCTCTCTTCATCTCCATCTCCTGTTCTCTCTCTTACTCTATTTGTCTGTCTCTCCGTGTGTCTCTGTCTCTCTGTGTCTCTGTCTGTCTGTCACTCTTTGTCTCCGTCCCTCTTTCTGTCTGCCTCTCTCTTCCCTGCTCCCTCCTTTCTCTTCTTTTCCTTTCCTTCTGCCTCCAACTGTCTTTTCCCCCTACCTCCCTTCCTCCTTCTCAGACAGACCAATCTGGCCTAAGACACACTCACAGTTGTACTCAATGAATCTTTGCTGAAAAAAATGACTCACAGAAAAGTTAAATCGAACTCAATTCAACAATCACTTACTAAACTCCTACTATGTGAGAGGCCCTTGGCTAAGTATTGTGGCAAGAGTTTCTGTCCTCAAGGACCTGTGGTTATAAAGCATCTGTTCTCATTCTGAAATATTCAAATATATGTGATCTCTTTGATTCGGGAGTTCTCACTAGTGATGGAGGCTGAAACCTGCCCATGGCTGTCCATTCTGTGCTCATAAATTCATCTTGGAAGTTCCACAAAGAAATAATTTACTGTCTCTTAACATGGCTCAGGTAGCAGACGAGATCCTAGACTGTCCTCCTGTCATCCCTTAGTCCTGTCACATGACTGGGTTATTTTTTCTTCTTATCATACATCTCCTTGATAACACCTTTTGTACCTGTTCCTCCTCAAAGTTCCTCCTTGGTTCTATAGTGAAGCCCAATCTCACCCCCCATGTGCCTCTCCTTGACCCCTGTGGTTCACTCATTTTTAATTCTTTGGAGACTGATCCATTCCGTGTATTGTTGTCAGACAGCAACACCAGTAGGATGCTGGTATTAAAAAGATGGGCCTTTGTTTCCTAAGGAAGAGTTTAGGCAGATAAGCACACTCATAAAGTGTGAATACACAAAATGTGCACAGATAAGTAAATTCAAAATTCATAAAAGTTAGACAATTTCAAAAAGGAGAGAGAACTAACAATGGTAGGTGTTGTTGTCCAGTTGTTTCAGTCGTGTCTGACTCTTTGTGATCCATTTGGGTTTTTCCTGGCAAAGATACTGAAGTGGTTTGCCATTTCCTTCTCCAGCTCATTTTATAGATGAGGAAACAGAGGCAAATAGGGTTAAGTAACTTGCCCAGGGCCATACAACTAGTTAAGTGTCTGAGGCTGGATTTGAACTCAGGTCCTCCCAGACCCAGCTCTCTTTCCACTATGAGATCTAGCTGCCAACTGATAATTAGAGAGGTAGAATGGCTTGCCTGGGGACACACACAGCATTTATTAAGCACCTACTATTTGCCAGGCATTATTTTAAAAGCTAAAGATAAAAAGAAAAAATGGGACAGTCCCTCTTCTCAAGGAACTTAAATTCTAATGAAGGAGAGAGAGAGAGAGAGAGAGAGAGAGAGAGAGAGAGAGAGAGAGAGAGAGAGAAGAGAAAAGAAGGAGGAGGAAGAGGAGGGAGGGGAAGGGAGGGAAAGAAAGGGGAGGAAAGGGGAGGAGAGGAGAAGAGACAGGGAGAGACAGATAGAGAGGGACAGAGAGAGAAAGAGAGAGAATGATACAAGATTAATACAAGGTAGTTTGAAGAGGAAGAATACTAAGAGATGGGCATGGGGAGAAAATCACTAAAAGGACTGAATCCAGATCTTCATTTTTTGGAGGGGGGAAGGCAGAGTAATTGGAGTTAAGTAACTTGACCAAGGTCACACAGCTAGTAAGTGTGTCAAGTGTCTGAGGCTGGATATCAACTCAGATCCTCCTGACTCCAGGGCTGGTGCTCTGTTCACTGTACCACCTAACTGCCCTGATCTTCTGATTACAAATTGTGTTCTTTCTACACACCACCTACTCAAGGAAAAGAGATCATAGAGATTCCTTATTTTCATGGACCAACATGCTTACCTTGTGGTCTCTCAGGACATTTCTGCTGAAGATTTTTAAAGGTCAGATGCATTTTTGCAACCCTAGTTACAAATTAGGATATAATTTTGCCCTGTAAGAAGGATAATTCGCCCTTGGGATGAAGTCCATGGGGTAGAGGTACCCTATCTCTGCTATGGAGCATCTCATTAAATCAAATCTCCCTGCCCCTAAAACAAGAGCAGCAGTAGCAACAAGAAATCTTCTAAAAACCCCTGCTCCTACTATTATTACCTCCCTCCTCCCAAATTACCTGGCATACAATTTATCTGATATTTTTATATGTATACATGTTGTCCATGTTGTCCCCACCCCCAGTAGAATAAAAACTCCCTGAGGCTAAATGCAATTGCATTGTCGTCTTTGTTTCCTCAACACTTAGCACAGAGCTTGACTCCTAGTATGTATTTAGTAAATATCTGTTTAATTTAATCAAATCCCATTCTTGGTGGAGTGTGTAAGGATTATATGATGCCTCCTGCCTAGTGCCTTTTGCTCTTCTGCAAATGCAGTACAGAGTCATAATAGCACAATGATTGTTATCATTCAAACTGCCCCCAAGAACTTCTTCACCCACATACTGCACAGGGCTGGCCATGATGGATCAACAGCATAGCATTCTATCCAAGGGCACCTGCTTTTCAAAGCACTGGATTCAATCTCTTTCCTTATTATAGATATTCAGAGCCCTGAACATTTCAAAAGCTGTACATGCAAAGACGTCCTGCTTTTTTCTTCAATACTGGAAAAAGGAAGGCAGAAAGGAAGGAGGGAGGAAGAGATGTAGGTAAGAAAAGAAAGAAGGAGGGAAACAGGAAAGACAGGAGAGAAGGAGGGGAGGAAAGGATAGAGGGAGGAAAAAAGGAGTGAAAGGGGAGGGAGGGAGGAGGAAAGAGAAAGACAGACAGAAAGAAGTCCTGTGTGAGTAGTAGCCTGAGAATGCAGCAGTGTTTTAGGCATCACTTCAAGTCCCTTGTAATATGCCAGATTATCAGCCCTCCATATTAGTTAGACGAGTTTTGAGAAAAGGGAAGGATTGCTGAAAATTGGCTTTTAAATCTGGCTTCCCTTGAGAAAGATGGTCATGCTCTAGGGTTTGTGGTATTACTCGATAAGCAATGATTAAAACAGTAATCCTGAATTGTAATCAGAAAGCAGTCAAGGCTCTGAAATTACTTTTTGCTAAGCTTTTCTCCCCTCTCAAACACAGCCCTGAATCGCCAGAGATAATACATACATGACCGCTGTTCCAATTTCATTTAGGAATGCTGGATCCATTAGCTTACAGTTTGGAAAGGTTCTATCATCTTCTATTTGCCTTGAAAATCTCCTAGAAGGTGTGACTAGACACGGAAAACAGAGGGAATTCTCTCTGATCCTCCCTGCTCTAGACATCTGCCCCACTCCTGACACCCATCCCCACTTTGTGCCTGAGGATTTTACATGTCAGTCCAGACTTGCAGTGGGCAAGGGCAGCCTTCAACTCAGCTGAGGACAGTCAGAGGGGCTCAGACAACTAGGCTTTCCCAGTCTCACCTAGGCCAGAGTGAGAACCTTGCTTATTGGAAAACTTTTCCATTTCATTCCAAGAAGAAAAATAATCTAAAAAATCTTTTGGATGGGTTGGATCTCCTGATCTTGCTGCCACTGGACAGGAGGTGAGTTACTCCCAGAATGATTCACTCATTCTGCAGTCTCTATTAGACTGCAAAGCCCTTAAGTACAGGGACAGTTTTTTTTTTCTTAATACCCTCAGCACCCAGCATGGAGCCTGGAACACAGTAAGCTCTTCATAAATACTTAACTGAATTGGATTACTACATGACTGTTGTTAAGGCAGATGCCCATGTCTAAATAGATGTCTAATATATCCAAATGTCTAATTTAGAATGTCTAAATATGTCTAAATAAATTGTGTGGGAATGTCTAAATAAACTGTGGTGCATGAATTCAATGGAATATTATTCCTCCATGAGAAATAATCAATTAACAAATATATAGGGAGTGCCTACTATGTTCCAGACACTGTACCACATGCTAAGGATATAAGTACAAAGAATGAAAAAATATCTACTCAGAATGAATTTACAGTCTAATGGGGGAAATAAAAACTACATATAAAGTATATACAACTTAAGGGCAAAGTTAATAAATTCAAATATAATCCAAGCAGTAAAACATAAGGTGGTTTGAGAGGGAGGGCACCAGCAGTTGGGTGGAATTGTGAAAGGCTCGATGCAAAAGATGGTTCCTGGACTCTATCTTAAAAAGAGAGACTTTATGAGTGAGAGTTAAGGGCAGGTGACATTGAGGCTATGGGGACTGGTCAGTGCAAAAGCACATAGATAGGAGTGTTGTATGTCTTTTGTTGATGTCCCCCCTCATATGAACTATGTAAAGCATGGTTCAAAATGGTTAGGTCTTCCCTCCCTAATCCAAGACAAAGTACCTTTTTATGATCAACACAAAGAACATCGACACTACCAGTTTTAGCACTTGGTAGCTAAGTAAATCATTTTCCTGGTGATGGTACCAACCTGGTCTATGGATCCTTGTTCATTATGATAAGCAATCTGTAGATATGGGCAGAGGGTGGAAGACAGAGAAGGGCTTACAAAAGAAAGCACTTTGGGGTCATTTTCATATTAGGCAACTTCTTGAGCACCACAAGAGTTAATAGTATTGCTTAATATTGAACCCCAATAAATGCCATGATAATGTTTACGGGAACTCCAAGCCAGACTTGCAGTTGGCAATTGTGAATTCAACTAAGTATACCTTTAGTAACCATAGCATCCCTATAGGGGTACTTTTTTCTTTGCAGTGAAGTGGGCACAGAACTTATATATTACTAGGGATCCAAAATCTTAGCACTTTCTCTTATTTACCCTTCCCCCAAATGCCCAATTTCATAAAAGGCTTAGGCAAGCATATTTATAGTACCTTAATGCAAGATACAGGTATATTTGCATATTTTTAAATTCCCCAAAGGCATGAATGGTGAAATATCAGTTATCAGTGATTTATTCCAGGGGGATATTTTGAGAAGTTGGGAAGCCTACCCAAATCCCTCAAAGCAAAGCACAAGAGCAGCCTCATATAGTGATGCTGATATGAACCACAACTCAGAATAGAGTAATTATTACCTCTGGGGGTCACAAGAGAGCCCCACTGTTTGTGCATGCTTTGATCTCAAGGGTCCACAATCCATTCTCCACTGGAGAAAAAAAGACCCTCAACATCTTCTATTTCAGAGCTTTGTTTCCTGGTGCTTTAGGGTCAGCCAAGGAGATTTGGGCTCAACCTCCCAGACTCATGCATGGACCATGAGGATGAGTGGTTGGAGCTTATGATTCTTCTGTATCTTTTCATAGCAATGAGCTGAGAAGGGAGGCTTCCTACTGAATGGTGAGTCACCATCACTCCCTATGTAGCTGAGAATATTCAAACTTCCTGGGGGGGTGGGGAGTGGGAAGAAGAGCTTCCTCCTGTTTTGGACCCACCATCTGGTCAATGATAACTTGGATCTGTCAGTGTTTACTTTTTTAAACTTTAAATTCCTGGGGGTCTGAGATGAGAAGCTGCTGTGTGTGCAAATTAAAGACTTCCCTTCTTATGCTCCAAGGACATACAACAGCTTGCTACTCCTTCTTTTTTCTTCTTTCTTTTAAAAAGGAAAAAAATCTATCATTTTTGCCAAGATATAACCCTCACCTAGGAGTCATAGCTTGCATTTGTTTCCTCTTGAAAACTGACTAGAAAATGAGCTAGCACAGGAAGGGTATGAAGGGTATGGTAAAGGGAGTCAGGGTACAATATGGGCTAGTGAGGCTCCCCATTTAGAACCACTTACATGATACCAGTTTGAACCATGTAAATCCACAGACTCCAATCTGAAGGGTATTACCAAACTCAGAAGTCAAAGACTAATAGCAGGAAAAATCCTAGGTTGGAGGGTTAAGGGCGGGGGGGGTGGGGAGGGCAGGGGGCGGGGTGAAGGGCATAGCTGTTCAGTCATTTCCAATTGTGTCTGACTCTTTATGAATCCATTTGGGGTTTTCTTGGCAAAGATGCTGGAATGGTTTGTCATTTCCTTCTCTAGCTCATTTTACAGATGAGGAAACTGAGGCAGAGTTAAGTGATTTTCCCAAGGTCACACAGTTTTAATTGGTGAGTTGTTTCAGTCCTGTCTGACTCTTCCTGACCCCATTTGAGGTTTTCTTAGTGAATATACTGGAGTGGTTTGTCATTTCCTTCTCTAGCTCATTTTACAGATGAGGGAACTGAGGCAAGCAAGGTTAAGTAACTTGCCCAGGGTCACATGGTTAGTGTCTGAGGTCAGATTTGAACTCATGAAGGTGAATCTTCCTTACTTCAGGCCTGGTGCCCCAGGGTCCACTTGAGGGGCGAGGAAATGGGAGGGAGAGGGGAGAGACCAAAAACAGGAGGGAGATAGTAGGGCCCAGAGTGATGGTGGGAGAGTCTAATGAAGAAATCTACATTCTTATTCTCAGAGTATCTAAAGCAATGAGACCTAGGGAGAAGGAACTGCTTATCTTTCCAGCCGCTTCGCAGAGGAAATAAACTCTACTTCTGAGCACAAAGGCTTTTAGGAGATCAGTGTGATCAATATCACTCAATGAAGGGTTTTAGTTCTTAGATCCATATCCCTAGAGGAGAGGCAGTATGGTTGCTAAATGCTGGACCTGGCATCAGTAAGACCTTACTCCATCTCCACATTTAATAATTGTGTGATCATAGATTAACCTTTCTTCGTATCCCCAATGCTAACCACAGTGCCAGGCACATAGGAAGCATGGAATAAATGCTTGTTGACTGACTTCACCAAACTGAGCCTCAGTTTCCTCAACTGCGAGTTGGATCTGTAATGACTCTTTCACTGTATGCTTGCTAGGCTCAAGTGAACTGCTATGTTCAAATTCCTGTGCCATTTGATAGCACTTTAGGGGCAGCTTGGTGGTGCAGTGAATAAAGTGCCAGGCCTAGAGTCAGAAAGAATTCATATCCAGTCTCTGACACTTACTAGTTGTTTGATCTTGGGCAAGTCACTTTACACTCTTTGCCTCAGTTTCCCCATCTGTAAAATGAGCTGGAGAAAGAAATGACAAACCACTCCAGTATTTTTGCCAAGAAAACCCTAAATGGGGTCATGAAGAGTCAGACAGGGCTGAACAACAACAACAAAAGCAGTTTAAGGTTTGCAAATTAATTTATAATTAGAAATTAGTTTGATCCAATATGCAATTGGAAATGCAGGGAGCAAAGGGAAGCAAAGCCAATATTAGAATCTGAGGAGGGAGGCTAAGGATGGAGTCTTGCTGTTGTTCACAGTTTTTCAGTTGTGTCTGACTCATCATTATCCCATTTGGGGATTTCTTGGCAAAGATACTAGAGTGATTTGCCATTTCCTTCTCCAGCTCATTTTACAGATGAGGAAACTGAGGCAAACAGGGTTAAATGAGTTGCCCAAGGAGGTGTTTGATTCTGGGTTTGAACTCATGAAGAGAGTCTTCCTAACTCTCGGTCCTGCACTCTATCCATTGAGCCACTGATCTCCAAATTCAGTTTTTTCCCCCTGCCCCAGAGAGTTTTGGGGAGGGGAATGGATACAGGAAGTTAGAATGCATCGTGAATTTACATGTCATCCTTGTGCAGGGGCCATGCTAATCTTCTCCGTATCGTTTCCAATTTCAGTATATGTGCTGCCGAAGTGAGCACAGGAAATTAGAATGTACAACACTGGGACATCCTAAGATCCTGAATCCCAACATGTTATAACCTGGAAGTGTGGAAAAAATTCTTCTCTAGGTGAGAAACCACTTTTTGAGGTACCCAAATGATGAAGCAACTGAGAGTGGGTGCCAGTTAGGCAGACTGTAGGTGTGGAGGACACAAGCCAGTGAGTCTTTGGTGGCAGGAGTGGAGAGGTTAGCCAGGATCATTTCCAATTTTCAGAGCTGGTTCCTCCAGGAAATGATTATTCTTTCTAAAGGTCAATGTTATCTCTAGACATTTCTCTCAATAATTACATATAAATGGAGCCCTCATGACATCATTGGAAAAGGATAGGTTTTCCTAAAGTATGCCTGTGAAACCCCAACAGGCTTAATACAAAAGTCTTTTAGATTAAAAACTTTTTTTTTCTATTAAGCACCTACTATTTTCAAGGCAGAGAAAGAAAGCATGCTATAGTGGATGGGAAAGGAAACAAGTCTTTATTAAGTGCATAATATGTGCCAGGCATTTTGTTAAACATTTTACAAATATCTGACACTTACTAGTTGTGTGACCTTGGGCAAGTCACTTTACACTGTTTGCCTCAGTTTCCCCATCTGTAAAATGAGCTTGAGAAAGAAATGACAAACCACTCCAGTATCTATGCCAAGAAAACCCTAAATGGGGTCATGAAGAGTCTGACGGGACTGAACAACAACAATAAAAACACTTTAAAGTTTGCAAATCAATTTATAAATATAAATATAGAAATTTACAAATATTGGTTCATTTGAGCCTCACAAAAATCCTTGGAGGTTGGTACTGTTATTATCACCATTCTACAGTTGAGGACACTGAGGCAGGCAGTGGTTTAAGCAACTTATCTAGGATCACACAGTCAGTGTCAGAAGAGGGATTTGAACTCTAGTCTCCCTAACTCTAGGCCTAGTACTCGAGCCATCTAGATGCTTCAAGCCTTAGAGATAGGAAGGATCATAGCTCCAGAGCTGGAAAGGACTTCAGCATCCATTTAGCTCAACCCTTTCATTTTATAGATGAAAAAATTGAGGCCCTTGGAGGTTAAAGGACTGGCCTGAAGCCACACAGTCAATATACATTTATTAAGGTGCCCTTCCTAAATCTTCCCTTCCTTTCCCTTCCCTCTTATTCTGGCTTCACTCCAAGTTTAAAATTTTTATTTTGAACTTAAGAAGTTAAACAAGCATTTCCATAACATAGGAGATTAGAAAAAAAGATAATTGTACATGAAACTGCAACTTGCTTTTCCTTTTAAATATATAATGAAGTTATCATCAACTTTTTCTTTTTCTTCCTTCTCCTCTCACCCACATGGTTTCCATTACACACACACATATACACACATATATGTGTATGTATATATACATATATCCATATATAAAACTATTCTATACATACTTTTATTCATCAGTTCTTTCTTTGGTTGCAAATAGCATAATGTCCTTTGTAGTTAGTTTGGATATTTATAATAGTCAAAATGACTTAGTCACTCAGTTATTCTTAAAACAATATTGTTATTACTGTATATAGTGTTCTCTTGGTTCTGCTTATTTCATTCTTCATTATTTCATGCAAGTCTATCATTTTTTCTAAGATCATAGAGCTCATAATTCACTTGCACAAGCAACTTATTCAGCCATTCCCCAATTGATAGCATCCCTGCATTTTCCAGTTCTTTGCCACCACAAAGAGAGTGGTTATAAATATTTAGAACACATAGGTTATTTTCCTTTTTCCCTAATTATCTTGGGAAACAGACCAAGTAGTGGTATTGCTTGGTCAAAAGGTATAGGCAATTTAAGAACTCTTCAGGCATAATTCCAGATTGCTTTCCAAAATGGTAGGATCAATTCATAGTTCCACCAACAGTGAATTAATGTCCCAATTTTTTCACATTGCCCTTCAACATTTGTTGCTTTTCCTTTCAATCATTTTAGCCAATTTGATAGGTGTAAAATAATATTGCAAGGTTGTTTTAATTTTCATTTCTCTAAATAATAATGATCTAGATAATTTTTCATATGACTATAAATTGTTTTGAATTCTTCATCAGAAAACTGCCTGTTCATATTCTTTGACCATTTATCATTTGGGGAATGACTCGTATTCTTATATATTTGACACAAGCTCTTTATATATTTGATATATGACACCTTTATCTGAGAATCTGTCTATAGATTTTCACCCCAGTTCTCTTCTTTCCTTCTGGTCTTGGCTACATTTGTTTTATTTGTACAAACCCTTTTTAATTTAATATAATTGAAATTATCCATTTAGAGAAGAATCAGTTGCCAGCATACCCACTCACCCAAGGTCATATTCCCCATGTCCAATAAAAACTGTGAATTTCTTTGCTTTTCTTTCCACCTACCTACTTGAATGCTTGCTCAAACATTCCACTCACTTGTTTTCTAGTCCAACACCATCACTTTATGCATGGGGAAAGTTAGCCTTGCTCAGTCATTTATTCTTTCAAGCATTCATCTATTTGTGTCCTGCCTCACTTCCTCAAGTGTTCATTCTTTCACTCCTGTACTCACTGGCTCACTCACCTGTTTGCTCACTAGCTCACTAATTCTTTCCCTTGTCTACATAGTCATTCTCTTGTTTAGTTACTTTCCCACTTATTAACTCCCACATTTGGTTATGGCAATGTTTGTTCACTCACTTGTTCATTCACTCCCTTGCAAGAGGCTCGATGAATTTTCCTGTTGGCTTGCTAATTAATCCCCTTCCTCCTCCTCCATGCGCATTCACTGGTTTACCCAATGCATCCACTTGTTCACTCAAGAGCTCAATGACTGGCTCACTTACTCATGCACTCATCCATTTGCTTACTTACTTTCTCATTTTAATTGTTTGGCCATTTATTCACTCATTCACTCACTCTCTCATTCATCCCTTTGCTTGCTTACTTGTTCTCACCCTAGCTTGCTCACACACTTAACTGATAAAATGTGTACTTGCTTGCTCATTCATTCACTTGCACACCCATCTATTCACTAGCTTACTCCAATATTCACTTACCTGCTCACTCATTCGTTTGCTGCCCTTCACATTCAACTGTTTCCTTGTTCGATCTCATAGTCACTCCATCATACATTGGCTTGCTCATGCATTCACTTGCTTGTATACCTGTAGAAGGAAGCTAAATGGTGGAGCTAGGAAGAGCCAGGTTCAAATCCTGCCTCAGAAACTTACTTAGTTGTGTTGCGCTGTGTAAGTCTGCATTAGTTTTATCACCTATAAAATAAGGATTAATAATAGCACCTGTCTCCTAAGGTTGTTGTTAGGATCAAACGAGATAGTAATTTATATAGTTGCTTTTTGGAGGACAGTTGAGATTAAGTGACTTGCCCAAGGTCACATGGCTAGTTTTTGTGTTAAGGGTCTGAGGCTGGATTTGAATTCAGGTCCTCCTGACTTCAGGGCCAGTGCTCTATTCACTTCACCACATAGCTGCCCAGAAATAGTAATTATAAATAATTCTATATTTATAATATTATTTATATATATATATATTATTTATAATTTATAATAATTATGAAGCAGCTACCATGGTGCCTGGCACATAGCACATGTTAGCTATTATCATTAGGAGCTGTGTAACTGTCAACAAATCACTTACTTAAACCTCCCCCCCACTCCCCAGTTTCACTTTCCTCGTCACTGAACAAGTAGCATCTCTCTTCTAGGAAACAGCCGACTCTAGTTAGCATAATACTGTGTCTCTCCTCGATTCCCAAGTGCTCTTCTGGCTGGTGCTCTCTGAGGCTACTTCCTCCAAGTATGCTTACTGTCTCACTTGCCCAAAAGGAGGCTGGATGGGTTTTCTTAGTGACTAGCTCATTCATCCACCCACTCACTTATTCATTCTCTCATGCATCCACTTATGTCTTCACTCATGAATTTCTACCACCTTTTCTGAGACTTCACTCTCTAACAATAGTTATAACACATTGTTCTAGCACTTCAGAGATTGCAAAGCACTTATTTACATTCTCCCATTTGAGCCTCACAATCCTGGGAGGTAGGCACTATAGGCATTTTTATCCACATTTTACAGAGATGAGTAAACCATAACTCTGAGTGACTTGCCTGTGTTTACACAGTTGGAAAATGTCAGTCACGATATGAACTCAAATCTTTCTAACTACAGGTCCAACATACCACCTACTGTACAACATTGCCTAAATGTCTAGGACACTTATAATTTATCAGGAAAGTCAGTCTTGAGCTAAGCTGCCCTTTTCAATCCAACAAACACCAAGAGGAGAGATGGAAGCTGTCATTCTATTGTCCTTAAGCACTTACCAGGTCTATGTGCCAACTGCATCCTTGCACATGTTGCTGCCTATCCTGAAGCCTCCCACAGGGGTGCATTCACAGGAACCATACATGGCCCACAGGTAATATTTTTTCCCCAAATGAAATGAATCATTTTATCTGAACACTTAAAACAGAGGTAATATTTCAAGCCCACTGAACTATGATTTATAGAGATTCTTCTAATCCCCTCCCAAGTTTGTAGAGGCTTGGAAGGAGGTGAGCACTTTGCCACTGGTTTGGCACTCTGTGGATACATGAAAATATCAGGAGACACTTGTTATTTACATCCAAGTGAGACACGTAACTTTTAGTAGCACATCCAGACACAAGGCACCTGTCGCAGCTTTCATTGCTGCTTCCTGGAGATCTCATCCAGTCCTTCAGCTGCCTGATGTATTTTATATTGTCTGGAACTGAAGAGGAAGGAGATGTATGTCTATGTGGTATAGTTTGAGGGTCTCTGGGAAGATTCCCCCCTAAAACTGTGTAACCATTTCCAGTCCTTCACAATGCCTGAAATTCTGCCAGTAGAATCATAGGCTTTTATGAATGTGAGAGCTGGGACAGTTTTTAGAGAGCAGAAAGTCTAAAATTTCCATCTTATAGAGGAAGAAACCAAGACCAGAGAAGAAAAGACCACATGGTCAGTTAATTATAGAACCTAGACCAGGATAATAATATCTGGCTTACAAATTGCTTTACAATGTAACCCAGGTTCCAAGCTTCAGCCTTTACATAAGACCCTTCTCATTAGAGGTGGGTACTGTGTGCTGCCCATGTAGGTTATATTGTCCACATTAGTCTATCTACAAAAGTGAGACATAGATAGATATTTCCAGTTTCCTCCCTTCATCCTTCTTCAAAGAAAAATGATTCCTACAAGAATGGGAAACAGGAGGTTGAGACCAGAGGCTCACTACTCTATTCTCCCCAGAGAAGGGAAACAAGAATTAGATCCTGCTGTCCCCCAACATACTGTTTGAATAGGGAAGAGATACCTACTCCTTAACAGAAAAGGAGAAACCAAATTATATATACAAGACTTGACTCCCTTCCACTAAACGCCAGTCTTGTGAAGAATACATGTAGCAAATAGTAAATATACCCTTTTATTCAAGCTTTTATCAAACAGAAAACGCATACAGATGAAAATATAACTAACAATATGCAAAGTCAATGAGCTCTCCTACTGGCAGTGAGATAGCTCAGCTCAACCAAAAGAGAGAGTCCTAGATCTCACCCAAGTAGAAACTCACCAGTCTCCAGTGTAGCAAGCTGGGGATAGGGAAATGATCAAAGAGCTCTTTCCTTTACATATTATCTTCTTCCCAGAGTCTTTTTATCCCTTCAGGGGTCTGAAGAGAATGGGTAAACATGTGTATCCTTTCCTGAAAGTGGAAGCCTGAAAATCGGGATCTCTCCTCTCCAACTCTACCTTTCATTGCAGGAATGGAGCTTTGAAGAGTTATTCTCCACCAATAAGAATAGCCATTATGCAAATAAACTTTGAGTTTCTGGTTATGTCTGAAAGAATGAAGATTCAGTGTTCTGAGCCTGTGTAAGGGGTAGAGTTGGGAAAGCCTGGGAGAGAAGAAATCTTTCTTCTGGTTTCCACTATGAGTTCTTGATCTCATCAAAGGGAAAATTCCCCAAAGTTTCTAGTGAGACAAATTAGAAATAAGGATGTGTTTGAGGCTCCTCAGGAAAGCATGGGATACTGAGCATCATTCCCTCTATCAATAAAGAGGGTCGTGCTGAAATGTTCAGAATTGAGCTTCAAGTTTCCCTCCATAGAAGTCTATTGGATGCACTCCCAATTCCAGCTCAGCAGTCAATGAAAAGTCTTTTTCTTTACTATGCGGTTGCAGGACCAGGAAGAATTAACTCTAAAGTAGAAGGTAGGAGTAGAAGAGCATTCATTCCATTTCCTCAATTCAGATCCTGACTCACTTGATAAATCAAGTTAGCAAATGTTTATTAAGTACACACTCAGTGTCTTCAAGGATCTTGGTTTTGTTGTTTGGTTGCGTCTGACTCTTCTTGACTACATTTGGTGTTGTCTTGTCAAAGATGCGGAAGTGTTTGTCATTTCCTCCTCCAGTTCATTTTACAGAAGAGGAAAAATGATGAAGTGAATTGCCCAGGGTTATAGAGGGGATAAATGTGTGAAGCCAGATTTGAACTCAGACTTCCTGACTCCAGATCCAGGGTACTATTCACCTAGCTGCGCTTGAGTATCTAGTCCAACCTGAACCTATTTAAAGTCATCTCTACAATATTCCCAACTAGCGGTCATCAGTCTTTGCTTAAAGAACTCAGATGAATCCTAGAATCATAGAATTTGGGGTTGGAGGGGACCTCAGTGGACATTTAGTTCAATAAATACCCCCATGGGGATCCCTGACAAGTTGTTCTCTAAGTTCTTCTTGAAGTTCTCCAGAAAAGGAGAATTTGTTCCCTCTGGAGGCTTCCCATTCCACTTTGAAGAGGCTTTAATGGTTATGGAGTTTTTCTTGACAGCTAAACATGCTTCATTATAAATTCCACCCATTGCTCCTGGTTCTTCCCTCTTTAGCTAAGTGGAACGAGTCTATTCCTCTCTCTATGTGATAGCCCTTTAAATGCTTGAAGATACATTCCCCTCCCCACCCACCCCAAGTCTACTCTTCTCCAAGCTAAACATCTGAAATTCTTTCAACAGATGATGACATGGTCTCCAAACCCTTTACCATCCTTATTGACATCCTCTGAATGTTCTCCACCTTATTAATGTCCTTCTTAAATTTTGGTTGCTTGGAATTGAATCCAGTGTTTCAGACATGGTGTGACCAAAACAAAGTCCAATGATCTGGTTATCACCTGCTTATTCCTAGAACCTAGGTATTTCAATGCAACCCAACATTACCTTAGCTTCTTTTGTTATGATATCGCATTGCTAATTTAGATAGAAATTACAGTCCTTTAAATATATATTTTTTGAGATAAAATGCTAACCATATATCATCCATCTTGTTATGTAAAGTTGATCTTTTGAATGCATGTGCAAGATTTTGCATTTATTTCCACTACATTTTGTCATATTAGATTTGATTCAATGATCTTGCCTATCAAGACCCTTTCAGATTCTGATTCTGTCTTCCATTGTATTAGTTATCTCTCTCAATGTTGTGTCACCTGCAAATTGCTGAGCAATCCAACCAAGTCTTTATCTGAGTCATTGATGAAAATGCAAGGTAAAAAAAGTAGGATGAAGTACAGAATCCTGGGGCCCTCCACTAGAGACATTTCATCCAATTGGCATCAAGCCATTTATAGTTACTCTTTGATTCCAGTCAAACAATCAATTCCAGATGTCTCTAATTGTATTATCATCAAGCCTACATCAGAAGATATTGTCCACAAGAATAATATGAGATAAACTCTCAAGTTTTTAAAATTACCATTCCCTGGTGATCTCAAGCTTAAAAATCTTGTCCAAAGGGGGAATATAATTAGGCTGATATGGTATAATCTTGATAAAATAATGCTAATTCTCTGGAATCATCATTCCCCTTTGTGCATGTTCACCAATCTCCCCTTTTATAATCCATCCTAGAACTTAATATCATATTCAGGTTCCCTAGCCTAGTGTTTTCAGACTCTATCCTCTCTCCTTCTTAGAAAATTGGGGCATTGGAGTCCTACCAAACTCTTTCTATGACACAAATATGGTACTGATTCCTAAATCAGGAAGAGATAAAACAGAGAAAGAAAATTATAGACCAATCTCCCTCATGAATTTAGACGCAAAAATTCTAAATAAAATATTAGCCACATGATGGCGGAGTAGAAACAGCTCGTCCAAGCCTCTCTGCCCCCAGATTCCCCACAAACTATGTAAAAAAGGACTCTGAACAACTTCTGGAGCCCCAGCACCCACAGAATGACACAGAGAAGCTAACCTCCCGCGGAGGACAGCCCAGCAGCCCTGCAGGAAGGACCAGCGCAGTGGTCTGGGAGCCGGCAGCACGCAGAGCGCAGAGCGCAGGAGCGGAGCCGAGCCGAGCCCAGGTCCACGTGAGCCGAGGTTTTAGCCCCAGGGCAGCAGGGCCAGCAGCCGGCTGGAGGAACCCCAGAACACCAGGAGCTCTGGAGACTCCAGAATTATCAACACAGACATGCCTAGGACAAAGTAAGAGGTTAGTGTCCTATGGACTTTGGGACCTGTATTTGGGGAATGCTGAGGAGACACGCCATTTTGTAGTTTTCAGAGGCAACTCCGGCTCCCAGCCTACAAATCGTGGGGAGATCCAACGATCAGTCTTGGGGGGTAATCGCTCCTGCTTTAACCTCCCTGGATCTGGATTGTGATCTAGGGTGGAAGTTGTGGGTGGGTTTACAGCTTGCCAGAAACGGAAGTTGCCCCCCACACGTTCGGGACGAAAATTCCTCTAGCTGGCCTTAAAGTCATAGTGTGGCAACAAGCCCAAAAGTCAAGCAAGTAAGTGGCAACATGCCAAGGCAAAGGAAACAGAAAAATGCAACCCTAGACTCCTATTTTGGGTGCATAGAGCGGGAAAAGGACTGTGAGGTCAGAAGTCCTGCTCCAAAAGCCCCAGGGGAAAACATGAGCGGGTTGCAGGCCATAGAGGACCTTAAGAAGGACTTTAAAAATCAAATAAGAAGTGGAGGAAAAATTGGAAAGAGAAATGAGAAGGATGCAGGAAAAGTATGAAATGAGGGTCAACAGCCTGACTGAGGAAAACAACACCTTAAAAAATAGACTAACTCAAATGGCAAAGGAGGCCCAAAAGGGCAATGAGGAGAAGAATGCCTTAAAAAGTCAAATTTGCCAGATGGAAAAAGAATCTCAAAAGTTCACTGAGGAGATTCATTCCTTCAGAGTTAGACTGGAGCAAATGGAAGCTAGTGACTTTATGAGAAATCAAGATGCTGTTAAGCAGATCCAAACAAACAAAAGTAGAAGGCAATGTGAAATATCTCATGGGAAAAACCACTGACCTGGAAAATAGATCCAGGAGAGACAATTTAAAAATTATTGGACTACCTGAAAGCCATGATCAAAGAAAGAACCTAGAAATCACCCTTCAAGAAATTCTCAAGGAAAATTGCCCTGATGTTTTAGATCCAGAGGGCAAAATAGAGGTTGAAAGAATCCACCGATCACCTCCTGAAAAAGATCCCAAAAAGAAAACTCCCAGGAATATTATAGCCAGGTTCCAGAATCCCCAGATCAAGGAGAAAATACTACAAGCAGCCAGGAAGAAACAATTTCAATATTGTGGAAACACAATCAGAATAGCCCAGGACCTGGCAGCTTCTACACTGAGGGATCGAAGGGCATGGAATATGATATTCCAGAGGGCAAAAGAACTGGGAATGAACCCAAGGGTCACCTACCCAGCAAAACTGAGTATTTTGTTTCAGGGGAAAATATGGTCATTCAGTGGAATAGAGGACTTTCAAGCATTCTTGAGGAAAAAACCAGAATTGAATAGAAAATTTGACATCCAGACACAAGAAGCAAGAGATGCCTGAGAAGGTAATCAGGGAAAAGAAATCAAAAGGAACTTATCAAAGTTGAACTATTTACATTCCTATATGGAAAAGCAATAACTGTGACTGATGATATCTTTCTCACTATGAAAATAATGGAAGAAGGGGTGTGGTCATATGAATACATATGTGAATGTGTGTGTATATGGTTACAGTTATATGGATAGAGGGCATAGGTTGAATTTGTTGGGAAGGGAGAATACTCAAGGGATGAAATTATGAGGTGAGAGAGGAAAGTGGCAAGAGGAGATGGGGAGAGACAGGGTAGGGTAAACTATCTCATGTAGAAGAACAAGGGGAAGTGGTTGCAAAGGAGGGGGAGAATAAGGAAGGCTAAAAAGGCAAAACCACATTCTCATTGAATTTGGTTCAGGGAGAAAATGACATACATACTAAATGGGATATCTCAACCTGCAGCAGGATAGGGGGAAGGGGGATGAGAGGAGGGATGATGGATGGGAGGGCATCCTTGGGGGGAGGGGAGGTTGGAAGTACCCACTATAGAAGAGGGACAGGAGGGGCGGAGCCAAGATGGCGGAATAGAAACAGCTCGTCCAAGCCTCTCTGCCCCCAGATTCTCCACAAACTATGTAAAAAAGGACTCTGAAAATCTTCTGGAGCCCAGCACCCACAGAACGACACAGAGAAGCTAACCTCCCGCTGAGGACAGCCCAGCACCCTGCAGGAAGGACCAGCGCAGTGGTCTGGGAGCCGGCAGCGCGCAGAGCGCAGGAGCCGAGCCGAGCCCAGGTCCACGTGAGCCGAGGTTTTAGCCCCAGGGCGGCAGGGCCAGCAGCCGGCTGGAGGAACCCCAGAACACCAGGAACTGTGGAGATTCCAGAATTATCAACATAGACTGGCCTAGGACAAAGTAAGAGGTTAGTGTCCTATGGACTTTGGGACCTGTATTTGGGGAATGCGTCAGCTCCCTCCCCTGGGGGCTAGAAGCCGCTGAGGAGACACGCCATTTTGTAGTTTTCAGAGGCATTTCCGGCTCCCAGCCTACAAATCGTGGGGAGATCCAGCGATCAGTCTTGGGGGGTAATCGCTCTTGCTTTAACCTCCCTGGATCTGGATTGTGATCTAGGGTGGAAGTTGTGGGTGGGTTTACAGCTTGCCAGAAACGGAAGTTGCCCCCCACATGTTCGGGACGAAAATTCCTCTAGCTGGCCTTAAAGCCATAGTGTGGCAACAAGCCCAAAAGTCAAGCAATTAAGTGGCAACATGCCAAGGCAAAGGAAACAGAAAAATGCAACCCTAGACTCCTATTTTGGGGGCATAGAGCAGGAAAAGGACTGTGAGGTCAGAAGTCCTGCTCCAAAAGCCCCAGGGGAAAACATGAGTGGATTGCAGGCCATAGAGGACCTTAAGAAGGACTTTAAAAATCAAATAAGAGAAGTGGAGGAAAAATTAGAAAGAGAAATGAGAAGGATGCAGGAAAAGTATGAAATGAGGGTCAACAGCCTGACTGAGGAAAACAACACCTTAAAAAATAGACTAGCTCAAATGGCAAAGGAGGCCCAAAAGGGCAATGAGGAGAAGAATGCCTTAAAAAGTCGAATTTGCCAGATGGAAAAAGAATCTCAAAAGTTCACTGAGGAGATTCATTCCTTCAGAGTTAGACTGGAGCAAATGGAAGCTAGTGACTTTATGAGAAATCAAGATGCTGTTAAGCAGATCCAAACAAATGAAAGATTAGAAGGCAATGTGAAATATCTCATGGGAAAAACCACTGACCTGAGAATAGATCCAGGAGAGACAATTTAAAAATTATTGGACTACCTGAAAGCCATGATCAAGGAAAGAACCTAGAAATCACCCTTCAAGAAATTCTCAAGGAAAACTGCCCTGATGTTTTAGATCCAGAGGGCAAAATAGAGGTTGAAAGAATCCACCGATCACCTCCTGAAAAAGATCCCAAAAAGAAAACTCCCAGAAATATTATAGCCAGGTTCCAGAATCCCCAGATCAAGGAGAAAATACTACAAGCAGCCAGGAAGAAACAATTTCAATATTGTGGAAACACAATCAGAATAGCCCAGGACCTGGCAGCTTCTACACTGAGGGATAGAAGGGCATGGAATATGATATTCCAGAGGGCAAAAGAGCTGGGAATGAACCCAAGGGTCACCTACCCAGCAAAACTGAGTATTTTGTTTCAGGGGAAAATATGGTCATTCAGTGGAATAGAGGACTTTCAAGCATTCTTGAGGAAAAAACCAGAGTTGAATAGAAAATTTGACATCCAGACACAAGAAGTAAGAGATGCCTGAGAAGGTAATCAGGGAAAAGAAATCAAAAGGAACTTATCAAAGTTGAACTATTTACATTCCTATATGGAAAAGCAATATCTGTGACTGATGATATCTTTCTCACTATGAAAATAATGGAAGAAGGGGGTGTGGTCATACGAATACATATGTGAATGTGTGTGTATATGGTTACAGTTATATATGGATAGAGGGCATAGGTTGATTTTGTTGGGAAGGGAGAGTACTCAAGGGATGAAATTATGAGGTGAGAGAGGAAAGTGGCAAGAGGAGATGGGGAGAGACATGGTAGGGTAAACTATCTCATGTAGGGGAAGTGGGTGCAAAGGAGGGGGAGAATAAGGAAGGCTAAAAAGGCAAAACCACATTCACATTGAATTTGGTTCAGGGAGAAAATGACATACATACTAAATGGGATATCTCAACCTGCAGCAGGATAGGGGGAAGGGGGATGAGAGGAGAGATGATGGATGGGAGGGCATCCTTGGGGTGAGGGGAGGTTGGAAGTACCCACTATAGAAGAGGGACAGGATCATGTAGGGAATGGACCAGGTGGGGGGTGGGATGAGTGGGAAGGAATTATAAGCAGCCTTGTACAATATATCTACTATGATAATGTTTTGCATAGCTAGACATGTACAACATATACTGAATTACTTATATCCCAAGAAGGAATGGGTGACAAGGGAGGAAGGAAATGGATCTGAAATTCAAGGTCGTAACATTAAATGTTTCAAATATATATATAAATACTATTATTAATACTCTTTTGCCTATAATTGGGAGATAAGATGTGCAGGCATTGGGACACAAAGATTCATCTTCCTCTAATGGAAAAGTCGATGGGGGTATGGGAGAAGGTATGGGAGAGAGCAGATTGGAGGAAGCGATATCTTGTGGGACTGCTATTCTGGGAGGTTGGGTAGGGGAATAATGGGGGAAAATGATTGTAACTCAAAATCTGGCGGAAATGAATGATGTAAAACAGAAGTTAATAAAGTATTTGTTTAAAAAAAAAAAGAAGAGGGACAGGATCATGTAGGGAATGGACCAGGTGGGGGGTGGGATGAGTGGGAGGGAATTCTAAGCAGCCTTGTACAATATATCTACCATGATAATGTTTTGCATAGCTAGACATGTACAACATATACTGAATTACTCATCTCCCAAGAAGGAATGGGTGACAAGGGAGGAAGGAAATGGATCTGAAATTTGAGGTCGTAACATTAGATGTTTCAAATATATATAAATACTATTATTAAGAGTTTAATTTACATTTCTCAAGTTATTAGTGATTTGAAAATTTTTTTTCACACGACTGTCCCCTGATTTTTTCCCTTGAGAATTACCTGCTTGTATCCTTTGACCATTTATCATTTGTTGGGAATTGCTTTTATTGTTATACGTTTAAATCACTTCCTTATACAGTCAGTACTCAACTTTGTATTTTCAGATATGCTAGTGATCTTATTAGTAACTTCATTTTTACTTTCCTGTTTGCAAACTTGCTATGCACAGTAGAGAAAAAAATGAGAGGTGATTTGTAGGGCTGGTTTCTTACTAGATATTGTGCTGGTCTTATTCACTTTATCTTTGTAGAGTAAAGAGGTCCCTGTACATTTGTTGTGCATGTTCACTATTTGCCTTTAAAACTCAAATTTTGTGTTGCATAGCCACAAAAACGTATAGTGCAAGTCCTTTGAGCTCTAAGCCCAAATGTGCAGTCAGTAATGCAGCTTAGAAAATAAAGGTGTTAGATAACTGTTAAAAAAATAAAATAAAATAAAATAAAATATTAGCCAAAAGACTCCAACAACTTATCACAAAAATAATACACCCTGATCAGGTAGGATTCATTCCAGGAATGCAAGGATGGTTTAATATTAGGAAAACCATCAGTATAATTGAGCATATCAACAATAAAATTAGCAGAAACCACATGATCATCTCAATAGATGCAGAAAAGGCTTTTGACAAAGTACAACATCCATTCCTATAAAAACACTAGAAAGTATAGGAATAAATGGAGCCTTCCTTAAAATAGTTGCTAGCATCTATTTAAAACCATCAGCAAGTATTATATGCAATGGGGATAAACTAGAAGCCTTTCCAATAAGATCAGGAGTGAAACAAGGGTGTCCACTATCACCCCTCTTATTCAATCTGGTACTAGAAACACTAGCAGTAGCAATTAGAGAAGAAAAAGAAATCAAAGGAATCAAATTAGGCAAAGAAGAGACCAAGCTATCACTCTTTGCAGATGATATGATGATATACTTAGAGAATCCTAGAGAATCAAGTAAAAAACTACTTGAGACAATAAATAAATTTGGCAAAGTTGCAGGATATAAAATAAACCCACATAAATCCTCAGCATTCCTGTACATCTCTAATAAAACTCAACAGCAAGAGATAGAAAGAGAAATCCCATTTAAAGTCACTGTAGACATTATAAAATATTTGGGAATCTACTTGCCAAGCAACCAAAATCTATATGATCACAACTACAAAACACTTCTCACACAAATAAAACAGATCTAAATAGTTGGAAAAATATCAATTGCTCATGGCTGGGTCGAGCTAATATAATAAAAATGACAATTTTACCCAAACTAAACTATATATTTAGTGCCATACCAATCAATTTACCAAAAAAAACTACTTTCTAGAGTTAGACAAAATAATAACAAAATTTATTTGGAAAAACAAACGGTCTAGAATATCAAGGGAATTAATGAAAAGAAATGCTAGGGAAGGTGGACTAGCTATGCCAGATCTTAATCTGTATTATACAGCAGCAGTCATCAAAACTGCTTGGTACTGGCAGAGGTGTAGAGTAGTGGATCAATGGAATAGATTAGGCGCAGGAGACCCAGCAGTTAATGAATATAGTAATCTATTGTTCGATAAACCCAAAGACCCCAGTTTTTGGGATAAGAATGCACTATTTGACAAAAACTGCTGGGAAAACTGGAATACAGTATGGCAGAAAGTAGGCATAGATCACTATCTAACACCATATACCAAAATCAAGTCTAAATGGGTGCATGATCTAGGTGTAAAGGATGATACTGTAAGCAATTTGGGAAAGCAAGGAATAGTTTACCTGACGGATCTGTGGAGAGGGGAAGATTTTAGGACCAAACAAGAATTAGAGAGCATTATAAAATGCAAAACAGATAATTTTGATTACATTAAATTGAAAAGCTTCTGCACAAACAAAGCCAATGTAACCAAGATCAAGAGGGAGGTGGGAAATTGGGAAAGAATTTTTACAACTTGTGTCTCTGATAAAGGACTCATTTCTAAAATTTATAGAGAATTGAGACAAATCTATATGAATACAAGTCATTCCCCAATTAATAAATGGTCAAAGGATATGAACAGGCAGTTTTCAGAGAAAGAAATTAAAGATATCTATAAGCATATGAAGAAATGCTCTAAATCACTATTAATTAGAGAAATGCAAATCAAAACAACTCTGAGATACCACATCTCTCCAGTCAGATTGGATAAGATGACAAAACAAGAAAGTGACAAATGCTGGAGAGGATGTGGACAAATTGGAACGCTAATACATTGCTGGTGGAGTTGTGAACTTATCCAACCATTCTGGAGAGCAATCTGGAATTATGCCCAAAGGATTATAAATAATTTCATACCCTTTGACCCAGCCATACCACTTCTAGGGTTATATCCCAAAGAGATCATAGACGTGGGAGGAAGACCCATATGTACAAAAATATTTTTAGCAGCCCTTTTTGTGGTTGCAAAGAATTGGAAACTAAAGGGGTGCCCATCAATTGGGGAATGGCTAAACAAACTGTGGTATATGAATATAATGGATTTTATTGTGCTATAAGAAACGAGGAGGTGTCGGATTTCATAATTACCTGGAGAGACTTATACAAACTGATGCTGAGTGAGAAGAGTAGAATCAGAAGAAATTTGTATACAATCACAGACATACCATATCTGTGATGACCAACTATGACAGACTGGACTCTTTTCAGCAATGCAGTGATATAAGTTAATCCCGAATGACTCAAGAAAGTGAGAAATGTGCCATCCAGAGATATAACTATTAAGAACTGAGCCTGAATCCTGATGGAAGCAAACTAAATGATCTTGTTCTTATCATTGTTTGGTTTTATTTCTTCCTTAGCATCTTTCATCCCACCTAGTACAATATGCCTTTGTAATTGGAATAATGTCTAATATGAATGCATTTGCAGACCCTATACTGTACTATATGCTGTCGTGAGGGGAGGGGAGAAGGAAGTAAAGGAAATTTGAAAATCAAGGAACTATGGAATTGAATCTTGTTAACTGAAACTAAACTAATAAATTAATTTAAAAAATTAAAAAAAAAAGAAAATTGGGGCATTTACCCTTCTATAATTGTGTGATACCTCTGTCTCATTTTCCATGATTTTTCAAAGATCACTGACTGTGGCTTGGTCATTATAGCTGCCCCTTCTCTCAGGACCCAAGAATGTAGTTCATCTGAACCAAGGGATTAAATTCACCGATGGCTGCTGGGTGTTACCTTACTGTCTCTTTACTTACTTTGGATAACGATACATTAGTCATTTTTGTTTTGTCACTTCCAGAGCAAAGGTCAGAACAAAGTCAGAATCAAGCAGCTCTTCTTTCTCTCTGTTGTCAGTGAATACTGTTTCACCCATCCCCAAGTAAAGGTCTTATCCTTTCTTTGATCTTCCTTTGCTTTCTCAATATAGCTTTAAAAATAATGACCACCCCAAGTCCTTTTACTTGTCCCTAGCTTTGCTGACAAGCCTCAACTCATTCATTTTCCTTTTACTTTATCTTGCTTCCATCTTCTGCACATTTCTTTCTTTTTCACTGGTGTTTTCCCACAGTTACTTGTCAAGAAAATTTTTAGCATTTATTTTTACAAGATTTTGAGCTCCTAATTTTTCTCCCTCTTCTCCCCTCTTCTGAAAATCATAGGAAGTTTGATATAGTTTATACATGTGCTATCATGTAAAAATATTTCCATGTTAGTCACAGTTGTACAAGAAGAAACAGATCAAAAGGGGGGAAAACATGAGAAAGAATTAAGTAAGTAAAAATAAATGCTTTGATTTGCATTCAGAGTCTATCAGTTCTTTATTTGGATATGAATAACATTTTCCTTCATGAGATCTCCATACTTGTCTTGCATCATTCTGTTGCTGAGAAGAGCTGAGTCATTCATAGCTGATCATCACACAATGTTGCTGATACTGTGTACAATGTTCTCCTGGTTCCACTCATTTCACTTTGCACCAGTTCACACAAGTCTTTTCGGGTTTCTCTTAAACCTGCCTGGTTAATGTTTCCCATTGCACAACATTTCACCACGTTCATACACCATAGCCTGTTCCATCATTCCCCAGCTGATGGGCATCCCCTCGGTTTCCAATATTTTGCCACCATGGAAAAGGCTGCTATAAATATTTTGCACGTAGTCTTTTCCCCTTTTTTATGATCTCCTTGGGATACAGACATAGTAATGGTATTGCTGGATCAAAGGATATGCACAGTTTAGTTGCCCTTTGAACATAGTTCCAAACTGCTCTCCAGAACAATGGGATCAGGTCACAACTCCACCAACAGTGCATTAGTGTCCAAACTTCCCACATCCTCTCTCATTTATAACTTTCCATTTTTGTCATATTAGCCAATCTGATAAGTGTGAGGTGGTTATAACACCAATTCAATATTCACAATGCCCATGGTAGCTATGAATATTCTGGTGTAGTTGTGAATAACAAAATATAATAGACTCTCCAAGTGGAAGAAAGAATCAAAACATTTATTCAAATACCAGAAACCGAATCCCAACACCAGAAAGCCAAATTCATCACAGCAACCAAGAAGTTGGCACACATAACCAATGCAGTGAACACCAACATTTCCAAGCTTTCCCTCTGTCAGGCCTTCAAACCAAAACAGGCCCTCTTAAGCAAAGATACCCCTCTCTCACTCACGATAGCTGCTCCACCTCCATGATGCTTGCTTCCAACAGTTCTAGCTTTCTCTCCTGCTCCTTCCTGCTCCACCCTTCCAGTTCCAGCCTTTCAGCAAGCTCCTTCCCCCATGGGTTCCATATGATTACATTTGACCTATTAAGGGTCACTCATGGGAAGAGTTGTGTGATTTGACAGGATGAGATTATAGGCAACTGTTGAGTTCCCCAGCTTTGAAAACCCAAATGTTGGTGTTTCTCTCTCTGATAAATAACTAGGTATGGATGTAATGATCAGACAGCTGGAAGCCCTGTCTGTTGGTCTGTTTCTTTGTACTTTTTTGTCTGCTTGTAACTTCTGTTTGTTTTCTCTGAAGTTCAGGGTGCTGACTTTTTCCCCTGAACTAGGTAAATGATATATGTTTGATTAAAGTAAGATGGTTAACACCTTTTTGAGTTGCTTTCCTCTAGAAAAACGGATCAAAGAAGTTGTGCTAGCAGCCATCCTGGGTATGCTAAGGTGTTCTGTTGCTACTACAGTGGCTCCTCAGAGTTGTTTTAATTTGCCTTTCTCCAATCAAAAGTGATTTAGAACACTTCTTCATATACTTATAGATAGCATTGATTTCATCTGAAAACTTCTTGGTCTTTTGACCATTTATCAATTGGGGAATGACTTGTATTCTTGTAAATTTTACTCAGTTCTCTATTTGAGAAATGAGGCCTTTATCAGAGACACTTGCTGTAAAGATTGTTTCTCAGATTTGACTTTCCTTCTAATTTTGGTTGAATTGGTTTTGTTTGTACAAAAGCTTTTTAATTAAATATAATTAAAATTATCCATTTTATATTTTGTAATGCTCTCTATCTCTTACTTAGTCATGAATTCTTTCCTTCCCCATAGATCTGCAAGTAGATTATTCCTCGCTCTTCTGATTTGCTTGTGGTATCTCACCCTTTATATATAAATCATGCCAAAAGTCTGTCATATCTAATTTTTCTAATGTTTTATTTATCTCCTTAGTTTCTTTCTTGTTTATTTTTTGGTTGACTTTATTGAGTTCTGAGAGGGGACAATTGAGGTCCCCCACTAATATAGTTTTGTTGTGTACTTCTTCCTGTAACTCATTTAACTTGGGACAGCTAGGTTGCACAGTGAATAGAGCACTGGCCCTGGAGTCAGGAGGACCTGAGTTCAAATTTGGCCTCAGACACTTAACAATTACTAGCAGTGTGACCTTGGGCAAGTCACTTAACCCCAATTACCTTGCCCTTCCCCTCCAAAAAGCAAAAAAAAAAAAAAACACCAAAACTCATTTAACTTCTCCTTTACAAATTTGGATACTATACCACTTGCTGCATATATGTTTACTATTGATATTGCTTCATTGTCTAGGGTATGTTTTAGCAAGATGTAGTTTCCTTCCTTATCTCTTTTAATTAGTTCTATTTTGCTTTTACTTTGTCTGAGATCAGGATTTCTATCTTTGCTTTTTTTTTTCTTCAGTTGAAGTATAATAGATTCTGCTCCAGCCCCTTACCTTTACTCTGTGTATGTGTGTCTCTGCTTCAAATGTGTTTCTTTTAAACAACATATTATAGGATTTTGGTTTCTGATCCACTCTGCTAAACACTTCTGTTTTATGGGAGAGTTTATCCCATTCACATTCACAGTTAGGATTGCTACTTGTATATTTCCCTTCATTCTATTCTTTCTCCAGTTTATCCTCCCTATCATTTCACCTTTTCCCTCTTCAACAGTGTTTTGCTTCTGTCTACCACCTTCCCAGATTTGCCCTCCCTTCTGTCAGCACTCATCCCCCACCATTTACTTTATCTCTTTCCCTCCTACCTCCCTGTCTGGTAAGATGGATTTCCACATTCAATTGATTGTGCATATGATTCTCTCTTTCAGCCAATACTGATGAGAATAAAGTTCAAGTGATGCTCATTACCTACCATCCCATCTTCCCCTCCACTATAATGGATCTTTTGCACCTCTTCATGTGAAATAATTTACCAAATTCTACCTCTCCCTTCTTTTTGTGCCCACTTTACTCCTCTTTCTTATCCTTTAATTTTTTTATGCCATTCCCTCAGATTCACCTTATACCCATATTCTCTATCTATGTATATTCCTTCTAGCTGTACTATTAGTGATATAATTTTTAACATCATCTTCCAGAGTAAGTATGTAAATAGTTTAGCTCTATTGAACCCATTATGCTGTCTTTTCCCTTTTTGCCTGTTTATCAAAACCTCTCTTGGGTTTTGATATTGGAGGTCAAATTTTCAGTTTAGTTCTGATCTTCTCCTTATGAAAGTTTTAAATCCTTCTGTTTCATTGCAGGACCATATTTTCCTTTGGTGTATTATGCTTAATTTTGCTTGGTAAATGATTCTTGGTTGTAGTCCTAGCTCCTTTGCCTTCCAGAGTATCATGTCTCATGACCTCTGACCCTTTAATGTTGCAGCTGCCAAGTCTTGCATAATCCTGATTGTAGCTCCCCAATTGTTCCTTTATGGCCATTTGTAGTGTTTTTCCGAAATTTGGCAATAATGTTCCTTAGAGTTTCTACTTTGGGACCTCTTTAAGAAGTGGATTTATTCAATACCTATTTTGCCTTCTGGTTCCAGGATATCAGGGCAACTTTCCTTGATAATTTCTTGAAAGATGCTGCCCAAGTCCTTCTTTTGATTATGGCTTTTTGATTCTGATATTGTCTTTCCTGGATCTGTTTTCCAGGTCAGTTGTTTTCCCATGAAATATTTAGGTTTTTTTCCATTTTTCATTCTTTTTGATGTCTCATAGTGTCATTAGCTTCCACTTGCCCAATCTTAACTTCTGAACAGATTTTTTTCCCTCAGTTAGCTTTTGTACTTCCTTTTCTGAAGGTCCTTTTTTAGGGAGGCATTTTCTCCAATAACTTCACTAATTTTACTTTTTAAGGATTTGTTTTCTTCACTGAGACTTTTTTCCAAGTTGGTCACTGCCTCCCTGATTTGGTCTTTAAAATCTTTCTTAAGCTCCTCCAAGAATGCTATTTGGGCATGAGACCAGCTCATATTTCCTTCTGTGGTCTCAGGTGTGGGTAAAGAGTCCAAATTGTGCTGTGTGTTTGGTTGTTCTTGACCTACATAGTAAGCTCGGATCAATTTTCTTGCCTTCCCCTTTTCCTTCTCAGCTTCCTTCCTCCCCATTGTGATTTCCTATTTCTTAATTTCTCAGGCTGTGAGCTAAGGGCCTGGTGGTTGACTTTGAATGCTATAGCCTCTGGGTGTCTAGTTTGTGGCTAAGGCAGGAATCTCAGAAAGGAATGTAGATGCCCGCAGATAGTCTGTGGAGGTGGGTCTATCTGCCCACTTCAGATTTCTGCCTCTATACCCCTGGGCTATAAGCAAGCTTTTATTGGTCAGGTGAGGTGGGGCTTGTTGGAACCCCTCCCTCTCTTCTCTTCAGACTCCTGGCTGTCTCAGTTACACTGCTTCTTGGAGAATCCCAAGTCTGAGGCTATTTCCACTAACTTGAGATTTCAATCTGGATGTGAGACTTATCTTTGGGTTTTCTACTTAATGAAGGAGGGACAGGAGGATTGGAGCAACTAGAATTTACTTTGCCATTCTAGCCCCTGTATTATACAGGCAGGCAATTTCTAAACTTCCAGACTGGGGGCCAATAGCTGCAGGAGAAGCTGCTGTCTCCACTGGGGGCCCGACTCTCCTACCTGGCTCCAAAGATTCTTCCTATCCCCTTGTGAGATGATGGCGAGATGACTGCGATTCGTCCTTGGTAAGTCTGCAGGCTGGGGCTTCTCTCTCTGGTGTATTCTGCTTGTCTGCTCTTAAGTCTGAGCTGTGCACACCCCATGTGTTCTGTGCTCGCCCTGTCTGGACTCACTGGACACTTTCCTGGGCTGGATTCTGCCATGCTCCATCTCCAAGTGGATTTTGTCACTCCAGAATCTGTTCAGATTCACTTTTTAAGGTTTAGTGACAGGATTCACAGAGGAGCTTAGTGAAGGTACTGCTTCCTCAGTTTTGCTGGGTAGGTGACCCTTGGCTTCAATCCCAGCTCTTTTGCCCTCTGGAATATCATATTCCATGCCCTTCAATCCCTCTGTGTAGAAGCTGCCAGGTCCTGTGCTATTCTGATTGTGTTTCCACAGTATTGAAAGTGTTTCTTCTTGGTTACTTGTATTATTTTCTCCTTGATCTGGGAATTCTGGAACCTGCCTATAATATTCCTAGGAGTTTTCTTTTGGGGATCTTTTTCAGGAGGTGTTCAGTGAATTCTTTCAACCTCTATTTCCCCCTCTGGGTCTAACACATCAGGGAAATTTTCCTTGAGAAATTTCTTGAAGGATGATTTCTAGGTTCTTTCTTTGATCATGGCTTTCAGGTAGTCCAATAATTTTTAAATTATCTCTCCTGGATCTATTTTCTAGGTCAGTGGTTTTTCCTATGAGATATTTCACATTGCCTTCTACTCTTTCATTTGTTTGGATCTGCTTAACAGCATCTTGATTTCTCGTAAAGTCACTAGCTTCCATTTGCTCCAGTCTAACTCTGAGGGAATGAATCTCCTCATTGAGCTTTTGACATTCTTTTTCCATCTGGCAAATTCGGCTTTTTAAGGCATTCTTCTCCTCATTGCCTTTCTGAACCTCTTTTGCCATTGTGTTAGTCTATTTTTTAAGGTGTTATTTTCCTCAGTCAGGCTGTTGACTGTCATTTCATACTTTTCTTGCATCTTTATAATTTCTCTTCCCAATTTTCCCCCCACTTCTCTTATATGCTTCTTAAGGTCCTCTATGGCCTGTAGCCAGCTTGTATGTTCATTTGGGGCTTTTGGTGCAGGAGTTCTGACCTCACAGTCCTCCTCCATGCTTTGATCCTCTTTGCGCCTAAAATGGGAGTCCAATATTGAATTTTTCTGTTTATTTTGTTTCTTTTGCCTAGGCATGTTGCCACTTAATTACTTGATTTTTGGGCTTGTTGCCACAGTAGGACTCTGCCACCAGACAGGGGAGCTTCCACCCAAACATGGGGTCTTCACAACTTCCACCTGTTGGGCGGCACCCGCTCTGGCAAATTGGATACCCACCCCAAACTTCCCCCCCAGACCACAATCCAGATCCAGGCAGTTTAAAGCAAGAGTGATTAACCCCCAGACTGATTGCTAGATCTCCCTACAGTTCGCAGACCAGGAGCTAGAGCTGCCACTGACACTGCAAAATGGCTTCTGTGATGCATTTCTTCAGCAGCTTTTCGCCCCCAGGGGAGGAAGCTGACACGTTCCCCAAATACTGGTCCCAAAGTCCATAGGGCACTAACCTCTCACTTTGTCCTAAGCATATCTGTGCTGATAATTCTGGAATCACCACAGCTGCTGGTGTTCTGGGGTCCCTCCAGCCGGCTGCTAGCCCAGCCGCCCTATGGCTAAAACCATGGCTCTCTCGGGCCTGGGCTCAGCTCCCAGAGTGCTATGCTGCCTGCTCTCAGAGCGCTGCGCTGGCTGCTCCCTGCAGGGCTGCTGGGCTGTCCTCAGCAGGAGCTTAGCTTCTCTGTTTTGTTCTGTGGATGCTGGGGCTCCAGAAGTTGTTCAGATTCCCCTTTCACATTGTTTGGAGGTGGTGTGGGGCAGAGCACCTTGTTTCTACTCCACCATCTTGGCTCCGCCCTAAAGGGTCTAACTTCTGAAGTCATGGCCAACTCTTTAAGGAGTTATTTTCTTCAGTGGATTTTTAAAATTTCCTTTTTCATTTGGCCAGTTCTACTTTTTGTGCAGTTTTCCAAGCTGTTGACTCTTTTTCAACATTTTTTTTGCATCACTCTCATTTCTTTTCCCATTTTTCTTCTACCTTTCTCATATGATTTTAAGCTCCTTTTTGAGCTCTCCCATGAGTTCTTTCTGGATTTGAGACTACTTACTATTTTTCTTTGGAGTTTGGCCATAGGTGTTTTGAAATTGTTATCCTCTTCTGAGTTGATGTCTTGATCTTCCCTATTACCATAATAGCTTCTTATGGTCAGAGACTGTTTTTTCTTATTTTTTGTTCATCTTTCTTTTTAAAGCAATTGGGGTTAAGTAACTTGCTCAAGGTTACACAGCTAGTTATTTTTATGTGTGGGTGCTAATTTTCTGAGGTTGGAACCAATCGTGGGTCCTCCCAACTCCAGGCCGGTGCTCTTACTCACTGTGCCACCTAGCTGCCCCCTCATCTTTTTTTTCTTAAACCTTTTCCCCTTTCTTTTAAATTTGAGCTCTGCACTTAGGGCTGAAGGGTCAATGTCTCTGGCTTCCTGTACCAGTGGCTGCAGGCCATGGCTATTTACTTGATGCTGCACTAATGTTTCCTTGAGGACCCCTGGGGGACCTTTGTGTCTGGTGCTGCACTGGAAGTGGGTTGCAGAAAGGTGATGGCACTGCTAGAAGATGTGGGAGTTTGACAATTTACCTGGTGCTGAGCTGGGGTCCTAGTGGTGGTATCTGGCATGTGCTGAGGCCCAATGTGGTGTTTCTGTCTTTCCCAGTGGTTACATTGAAACACATGGTGGGTCTTGGAGCTGCAGTTTTCCAGTTCCTCAGCTATGCTAAGGCCTATGAGAGGCAGGGAGGCCCTGGTGTTGGGGTCTATCTGCTCCACCATAATGGGACTCTGGATCTTCTGCTGTTTTGCTAGGGTGGGGCTTGCTGCTGACTTGCTGGGATGCTTGCTTTCCTGGAATGCACTCCCCTTTTACCCAAGTGAGATGGACCTTTCTTGCCAATCTTCTAAGTTTCTTGTGCTGTTTAACCTCATCTTTTTTGCAGGATTTGTTTTGGGATGCTATTTTATCATCATTTGGAGCAGTACATTTCTTTCTAAAATCTAAGTTGGTTAGTAAGTTCATTATGAACCCATCTAGATGTCTTCAAATAGCTTTCATTTTTTCTCTCCTTTAGGATTATTTGAAATTATTGCATTCTTAAACGTTTCCCATTGCTATTGGGTCAATTTTCCTTGTAAATTGTTCGTCGATGGGGGACTACCTTGCCTTCCTCTGAGTCCTTTAAAATATGCTTTCCCAAAATCTAGGATGTAAGTCAGACTATCCCAGGTTTTCCTTCCTTTTATCATGAACCCTAGGATGGATTGGTCTATTCCCCACTCCTACAAGATTTCTATCATTTCTACTCCAGCAACCCACTTTCTCTTAAGGCATTCCATTCTATTTATTGTTCATTCTCATCTTAGGGAATATTTCCTTAGGCCTACCTCTGGAGAGAGTGATGTGTAACATCAGCCTATATGGTTCCTTTCTGATTTAGTACTGTATGTGAATGAGACAATATCCATGCATAGGTAGACACATGCACAAAGGAAATTGCAGGGGTACTGACACACAGATATGTTAACATCCATGGGTCTGTTTATACACACATACAATGTCTCCCATTTGTGTCTGTCATTTAGCATCACACCAACATTCCTATCAGCAGTGCAAACAAGAAAATTAAGGTGAGGTCTTGCAAAGGCACAATTGGTCTTTGCCAAGTGATTGTTTTTCTTTGTGTAAAAAGTTTATAGTGTCACCAGGTATCAAGTCAATTTAGGTAGATCCTTGTCATATTGGCTTCTTCCCAAGGAGGGGCATTTTTCTCTCTTTTTTTCAGGGAGGATAAGGAGGTATTCAAGGAGGATTGAAAGACCCCAGAAGTGGAACCATGGAGACCTTCCAGGAGAACCTATGGCACAGAAGTGTAAATTCCAGCTTCCAGTCCATAGCAAAATGGTCACTTCCTCAGAAGCTTTAAAAAGTTACAAAGGAATCCCAGAGAGCTTCTGCTGCACTTGGGTGATAATCCCTGTGACACCATACCTAACAGGTGCTCATCCAACTTTTGTTCGAAGACTCTAGGAGACAAGGGGACTCACTATCTTCCAAGCCAGCCTGTTCTGCTTTGGGAAAGGGCTCATCATTTAGTTTTCTCTGAATTTTGATCAACACAATAACCAATCACAATTTCAGAAGAAGTGTGCTTCCTACCTCCTGATAAGAGAGGTGATAGACTCAGAGAATACACTGAGATTTGTTTTCCCTTGGATGTAGTCAATGCAGGAATTTATTTAGTTTGACTTTGCATGCTTCTAACAGGGACTTTGTTTTACTTATTTCCTCAATTGGGTGTGGTAGTTGTGATAAGGAAAGAATGCAGATCTGAAAGTAAAATGAAATTTAATTTTTAAAAAAGTTCTTTCTGAAATCAAGCCTAAATAACTTTGCTCATAGATCTGAACTGTAGAACAAATCAAAACTGCTTCCATCCTTCAAATGCTTAGGGATAATGATCACAATTACTCCCAAGTCCCCCAAATCTTCAATTAATTATTTTTTGGGGAGAGGGAAATTGGGGTTAAGCAACTTGCCCAAGGTCACACAGCTAGTAAATGTTAAATGTCTGAGTCTGGATTTGAACTCAGGTCCTGACTCCAGAACTGGTGTTCTATTCTCTGTGCCATCTAGCCACCCCTTCAATTAATTCTTATCTGAAATGAAGGTTCATCTCATTCTTCAGCATAAGAAACTACTCCAGGCACCTTTTGCTGTATAAAAAAATTAATGAGCACAGAAAGAAAAATGTGAAAGTTCTTGGTCATATAATTTTTGATTTCACCACAGGGCTCATATCCACTTGGTGAACTCCCAAACTGGCATGATATTCTCTTTTGGTGGAAACCAATCCCTATTTTCTCACTGGGGATCTGACACTTAAATTGTAATCACAGATCCCAGGTGCCAGGATCATGATGACAAAGGAGGTGGGACTCTGAGGAGAGAAAGGTCATAGATCATACTGAGGAGTAGAAACACAAAGCCTAAATCCATAGCTCCCTGCCACCAGGTCCAGAGCAGGGCCTGCCTACATTGTGCTAATGAGATAGCAGCATGAACTTAGATGCACTCAAAAAAAGAGGTATGAGCTAACACAGTGATGAACTGGCAAAGAGCCAAGCATCCCCATCGGAGATGCTGGGAAGGGCAGAATTGTAATGCTCACAGGATGGGTGGATAGGGGCCAAAACTTATTTGAAAATGCCAGGTCCCAGAGAGCACAGGAAAAAGAAGTCAAGAATGGAGAATGGGTATCTAGACTGAATGACTCCCCAACTCCTCAGTGCCAGTATGGGATAAGTGGAAAGAATCAGAGCTGTCCCTAACATGGGATAAACAGATCTTTGCCCCAGGGTGCTAATATAGGGGTGCTGGGAAAAGCTTCCTTCCAAGTAAGACACCTGAAGGTGTAACAGCTGCCATGCCCGCCTCTCATTTCATTGTCCTCTGAAGGCACAGAGTTCAAACCTCCCATTCTTCCAGCTACCTCCCTCAGAATTCCATTGCTTTGAGAATTCCCTCCCTAGTTCTTTGGAGATGAAGGCTGGGAATTTCTGGAGGACTCATTGCCCTCTCCCAGCACAACTATATGCATGATAGATTTTTCCTTTTCACCATGGTGCCAGCCTCTTCTCTCTCTCTCTTCTCTCTTCTCTCTCTCTCTCTCTCTCTCTCTCTCTCTCTCTCTCTCTCTCTCTCTCTCTCACACACACACACACACACACACAGTGGACCACTGCCATGACCCCCAACTCCATTTTCCTCAGGTGTAGTTTCAGCTCATTATAGCTCTCGGCAGGTTGACTGTGACCAACAGCTAGGTAAAAAAAAATGCTGTCATTATCTGCCCCTGCCTCTTGGCCTTGGAAACAACTTCCTAGCCATGAGAGCTATCTGTCCCAAAGTAGAGGGGGTGATCTTGGGAGAGAGGGAGCTCACTTTCCTGGAGATTTTCAAATAGAGACAGAATTACCATTTGCTGGGGTTGATAAATGGGAGGTTCTTGTTTAAATATAGAGTAGAACAGGAAGACACAGAGATCCCTTCCTGCTATGAGTTTCTGGGATTCTGTGAGCTTCAGGCCAAGAGGAAGGCATAGTATGCTAACTGCGGATAGGAGGCATAGAAATCCCCATTAGCAGTGGCTACAGATATTCGGAACTGATATGAGGAACAGCTTAACTGCTGTGGCCCTGAGCTCCCCTCCCTCCAGTTACTGTCCAAGCACCCTGCCTTTGCCACAGGGAATGAATTGACACAGGAGATAGCATGTAGGACCTCAAGTCAGCACAGACCAGAATTCAATCCTGTCTTAGAAACTTACTATCTGTGTGACCCTGGACAAGTCACAACCACGCAGACTCTTGGTTTCTTCATCTATATAACATGAGAGTATTGGACTGGATGACTTCAAAGGTCCCCCACCCCCACCTCAAAATCTGGGATCTTCTGAATTCTCTTTTTAGATTCAGATGACAGGAGAAAGAAGGAAGAGTTAAACCAGGTGACAGAAAGTGTAAACAGACTCCTAGCCCTCATTTGCTCCTCAATGTAAATGCAGGAGGCAATAATATGGCACCAGCTTTTTATTGGTTGCACAAAAAAGGGGGATGGGATGCTTGACTTTTCCCCACACCTCTTGGAGCCTCTGTATGGCCTGTTGGACTTAAAGGTCAGAGGAGTAACATGAAAATTCAATGCATTCTGTTCCCATTCCTTGGAGATAAAATAATTTCTTTTTAAAAATAGTTCATAAAAGTTCCTGACCTCTCTAGCCTCTAATAGAACATTCAATTGAATTTAACAAGCATATATTAAGGACTTATGTGTCAGGCACTGTGCTAGATTGGAGACATAGAGAGAGGTGAAAGGCCCTAGCCTCCAGAAGCTTACATTCTATTAAGGAATGATACATAGATAATAGATGAATAGATAAGTGCAATACATAAGGTATGGTATACTTAGCATACTATATAAATGATATAAATTTATGTATAAGGTTAATATAGAATATAAACAAGTAAATATAAAAACATTTAATATTTTATTAATAAACTATATATAAGGTATACAAGTAAATACAGAGTAGTTTTAGGTGGTCACTCAGTTGTTTTTTCAGTAATATCCAACTCTTTGTGACCCCATTTGGGGTATTTTTGGCAAAGATACTGCAGTAGTTTGCCATTTCCTTCTCCAGCTCATTTCACAGATGAGGAACTAAGGCAAACAGGGTAAAGTGACTTGTCCAGGGTCACACACATAGTTAAGTGTCTGAGGATGGATTTGAACTCAGGTCTTTCTGGCTGCAGACCCAGTAATCTATCCACTGTGCCACCTAGCTACTCCAATTTTAGGTGACAGAGAGAACTAAAGACTTCTCTTAGCAAGTAAGCACACAAGATCAGCCTCAAAGGAAACTAAGAATCCTCCAAGGAAGAGACCAGAGGAATATATCACAATGTTCCATACCAGTGTACCACTAAATGAACCCTCTACACTTCGACCTCCCTGTGCTGATGAAATAAGAGGTCAAGATACCAGACCGTTCATAACTAAATAGACAGTCAGATAGATAGATTGATTGATCGATAGACAGGTGGATAGATAAATGATAGGATGAATGCAGAGAAAGAGAGAGAAGAAAGAGAGAGAGGAGAGGGAGAGAGAAGGGAGATAGAGAAAGAGATAGAAGAGAGAAAGAAGGGAGACAGAGAAAGAGAGAGAAGAGGATGGGGGGGGGGTGTTAAAAGCTATTTCAGGGGTAGGACCTTTGAGCTAAGCTTTGAAGAAAGTTATGGATTCCTAGTCACTGTCTGAGGCAGGATTCAAAGCCAGGTGTTCCTGACTCCAAGTTCAAGCCTTTATACACTATGTTGAGATGCTGCCACTCACAGTTGAGCAGGGCAAAATTTTGTAGACATATAAAGACTGTATTCAATAAATGTCAGCTCTTCAGAGTATATGCAAAGGGATTTGTAGACCTTAAAAAACTGTAGAAACAGAAAGTGCTAAGATCATCATCATTATTTGGAGCAGGCCCTGGGAACTGCTGCAGGCGGTTCACCCTGAGCCATGCCCCAGGTTAATACTGCTTTCCCAGGTCCCATCATGCTCGGTTGTTTGCTCCTTGAATCTCTACTGCTCTGTGATCCCTTGTGGAAAGCACAGAATCACCTAGAGCAAGCAAATATCAGAATGATAAAGGGCTTCAGAGGTCCCCCAGCCCAGCGCCTACCTGCTCAAGGATTATTTCTACAGCATTGCCCACAACCATCTAAGTCTTTTCTAAAGATTTCCAATGCGGTCAAACCCAGTAGCTCACAAACCAGCCCATTCCCCATTTGCATCGCTCTCATCATTAGGAAGCTTTTCCTGATATCAAACCTGAATTGGTCTCTCTGTGCCTTCCACCAATTCTGCTCCCTGGAGCTAGACAGAACAAGCCTAATCCCTGTTTTACATGAGAGCCTTTCAATTACTTGTTCATGTTATCCTTGGGTTTTCTCTTACCCAGCTTAACCACTCCCTGTTTCTTCACATAAATTTTAACATGGCATGGTCTTGAGATCTGTCATCATCCTCACTGCCCTTCTGTGGATGCCCTTGTAAATTCCTAGGAAACTCTGGAACTCCTTCCCTGTTCTGACTAGCAATTTCTAATCATCCTTCTACCCCCAAGGTAAACTCCTGGGAATCTCTGCTGTGACCACCATTTTCTAACTTCCCTTGTTCCCTGACAGAGATAGCTCCAGGAACACTTCTGTAACCCCTCCCTTTCTGCAGTTCAGCTATTCTGATGACCCTACAGGTCTATGGGCCTGCCTCTATCTGCTAAAAGCAGCCTAAACCAAACCTGTGATTTTTCTAGGAAGGTGCTATCCAAGGTGCTGTTCCATCTATCTACCTAGCCACTCCTCCCAGGCATATATAACATCTATTTGTTACTCCCCTTACTGAACTTCCCAGTCTTTGTGTTGTTCTGGATTTCGATTCTTGAACCTAAATAAATGCCTCATTTTATTTATTGATCGCCTTGATCTGATTTTTATACAGGCTTAATATTCTCTAGCTTACCAATCCCTTTATTTTTGTTCAGTTGTTTTTAGTCATATCCAACTCTTCGTGACCTCATTTGAAGTTTTCTTGACAAATTTACTTGAGTGGCTTGCCATGTCCTTCTCTGGTTGATTTTACAGATGAGGAAACTGAAGCAAACGGGGTTAAGTGACTTGCCCAGGGTCACACAGCTAGTAAATGTCTGAGGCTGGATTTGAACTCATAAAGATGAATCTTCATGACTCCAGACCTGAACGTCTATCCACTGCACCACCAGCTGTGAAGGAAAGAAGGAAGGGAGGAAAGAAAGAAAGAAGGAAGGAAGGGAAGAAGAAGAAGAAGAAGAAATCTTAAAATATTCTCTGTCTGGGCCATGTAAATGCATTCACCATGTAAATGCAAAATAGAAGTGAGAGTAGATAGGCACATAAATAGATGGATAGATGAATAGATAGTAGATATATAGATAGACAGACATACCGACAAAACAGATAGGCACATAGACAGAAGGAGAGAGAGAGAGAGAGAGAGAGAGAGAGAGAGAGAGAGAGAGAGAGAGAGAGAGAGATTAAGTGTTTAATAAGTGCCAGGCATATGTGCTAAGGACTAGAAATACAAAAACAAGCAAGAAAGACAATCCCTACCCTCAAAGAACTTATATTTTAATGGGGGAAGACAATGTATAAAAAGAAGTTGAAAAGCTGTAGTGGGTGAGGGAGAGAGACTAATAGTCAGTACATGAAGATTTGATGCCCAGAAAGATAGGATGAAACTTTCTCTTTCAGATCTAGTAGACCAAAGAAAAGAGTCCCAAATTTCAATGGCAAAGAGATGAGAATAATGGTCAGAGACCAAGAGACATGGTGTGGAAGGAAAAAGCAGAAAATAGGAGGATGGGACTGGATTGAGGGTTGGGAAGAGTCAACCCATTAAAACCCACCCAGTATGCACTCATACATTGAACAAACACAGCATTTAATTCTGGAAAGAAGTTAATTTACGTATTCAATTATAAATATAATCACATTTCTGAATCCATTAGAATTACTATTCAATTAACATGCATATGACTTGTTTTCATCCTGTGCATGCACCCTAACTAAAAAGCAAGGCTGTTGTGTACAGTAAATTTTTTTTAAACCCTGGAATGTTGCAAATAGGGAAGGATTTCATTACTGCAGATGAGTTAATGTTGGGTAATTTTGTGTTTTATTTTATTTCAGACCTAGCACAGAATAATGATAGGGAGGCTAGAATGGAGCTGTCTCTGCATCCCATTAAGATGAAATCTTGTTGTCAGTGAAGTTGCAGAGGCTGCAGGATGGAAGGGTGCAAAAATGAACAACACATTGGGACAGTCAGAGTAGAGCCTGTCCTGAGCAGCTCCAGAAGAACCTCAGAATCACAGAACTGGAAAAGACCTCACAGGACCCCTAGTTAGAAGTGAGAATTCCCTATAAACATTCCCTCAGTAAACTCCCCCCAAAAGCAGTCATCTGGCCTTGGCTTCAAGACCTCCAAGGATAGGAAACTCATAATATGACCTGCCTTGGAAATATGGGGTGGGGGGTAGGTGGAAGAGCTATTTTCTGCTAGAAAAAAAAGATGTGATAGAGAGAGTATGGTATAATGGATACAGTGCTGGGTTCAAAGCCAGGCAGGCCTGGGTCCAAATTCTATCCCTGTCATTTTCTGTGTTTCCCTCAGTCAGTCCCTTGATTTCTCTAAACCTCTGACAATACCCAATAAGTCATAGACTACCAAAGTTGTGACTTTGGTAGAACTTACAGGTAGCTTCCTGTACCTGCAAAAACACTGAAAATATTGAGACCATTCACATAGCGCTCCATCTTCTCCCCTCTGCCTCCTCCTATGGACCTTAGAATTAAATAGATATTTCTTTGTTTGGCCTTTAAGACCCTTCACAACTTGAACCCAAACTACATTTCCAACTTCATTATATATTATTCCCCTTCCCACTTGGACATTTATTATCTTAGTGACTCTGGGCAAGCCACTTAACCCTGATTGCCTCAGTTTCCTCATCTGTAAAATGAGCTGAAGAGGAAATGGAAAACCACTACAGTATCTCTGCCAAGAAAATCCCAAATGAGATCATGAAGAGTTAGACTGACTGAAACAACTGACTACCATCAACAACCCCTTCGAACACTGTGAAGTCTACTATCTTAAGCCTTCTTTCCCATTTCCAAGTTCCATTTCCCATCTTTTTGCCTTTTCATTGGTTGTCCTTCCGTCCCCCTGCCCAAGCTTGGAATACATTTCCTTCTTACTTAACTCCACCTCTTAGAAAATTCCTTGTTTCATTGAAAATATATTTTATATGAAACCTCTCCTGATACCACCAGTTACCAATGCCCCTCTTAAAATTACCTTGTGCTTATTTTGTATACATACATATATAAATACGTATACACATACACACACATATAGTCTCCCCAATTAGAATGTAAATTCCTTGAAGACAGGCACTGACTGATTCATTTTTTTCTTTGTATCCCCAGTACCTTGCACATAGTAGACTTTTTAAAAAATGCTTCCTGATTGATTGATTAGGGGATCACAAGTTCATATAATTAAAGGCTAGAAGGGACCTTAGAAAACTTCAGGTCCAATACTTTCATTTTACAGGTAAGGAAACTGAGACCAAGAGGTATTTGAACCCAGGCCTTCCAAGTACAGCACTGTATTAACTACATCACTCTGATAAATTGGCTAGGGTGCTGGGTTTGGAGTCAGAAAGACTTGGCCTCAGATTCTTGTGTCATTTACCAGCTATGTGACTCTGGGCAAATAACTTTATTTTTTCATTAAATTAATTGATTTAATTTTAGTTTTCAACATTCATTTCCATAAGTTGTTGAGTTTTAAATTTTCTCCATCTCCCTCCCTTTGTCCTTCCCCAAAATGGCATTCAGTCTGATAAAGTTTCTACATGTACATTCTTATTAAATATACTTTCATATTAGTCATGTTATAAAGTAGAATTAGCATGAATGGGAGAAACTATGAGAAAGAAAAAACAAAAAGAGAGAGAGAGAGAGAGAGAGAGAGAGAGAGAGAGAGAGAGAGAGAGAGAGAGCAAATAGTATGCTTCAACCTGCATTCTAACTCCATAGTTCTTTATTTTGTTTTGTTTTTTTGGGAAGGTAAGGCAATTGGGATTAAGTGACCTGCCCAAGGTCACACAGCTAGTAAGTATGTCAAGTGTCTGAGGCCAGATTTGAACTCAGGTCCTCTTAACTCCAGGACTGGTGCCCTATTTACTGTGCCACTTAGCTGCCCCCATAGTTCTTTCTCTAGATGTAGATAGCATTTTTCCACCATGAGTCTTTTGGAGTTGTCTTAGATCCTTGCATTGCTGAGAAGAGCTAATTCTATCAAAGTTAGTCATCCCACAATGTGGCTATTACTGGGTACGGTGTTCTCTTGTTTCTGCTCATTTCACTCACCTTCCGTTCATATAAATCTTTCCAGATTCTTCTGAAGTCCACCGGCTTGTCATTCCTTATAGCACAATAGTATTCCATTACATTCATATGCTACAACTTGTTTAACCATTCCCCAGTTGATGGGCATCCCCTCAATTTCTAATTCTTTGCCACCACAAAAAGAGCTGCTATAAATATTTTTGTATATGGAGGCCTTTTCCCCATTTTTATAATCTCTTTGGGATACATCCATAGAAGTGGTATCGCTGGGTCAAAGGGTATGCACATATCCTTTGGGCATAGTTCGAAATTGCTGTCCAAAATGGTTGAATCAGTTCACAACTCCACCAACAATGCATTAATGTTCCAATTTTCCCACATCTTCTCCAGCATTTATCATTTCTCTGTTTTGTCATGTCAGCTCATCTGAAATGTGTGATGTGGTACCAAAATTTTTTTTAATTTGCATTTCTCTATTCAATAGAGATTTAGAGCATTTTTTCCTATGATTTAATTTCTTCTTCTGAAAACTTGGGCAAAGAACTTTACCCCATCCAAGTACTAACCACTCATTTACAGCTGCTTTATCAGTCAGTTGCCTTTGCTATTGCCATCAATGTAAACTTCTTTCAGTACCATCAGGGCCTTTCTATTGCCAACAGGCAGCCTTGTCTGACAGAGAGCCTCTGAATGGAATCCCCAAGGCGACTCAAAGCCTGGATTTCTTAAAAGTCTCAGAAAGTTGGGGAGAGAACTCATGAAAACAGGATGCTGGGCCAAGATGTGCACAAGATGTCATCTTTTAATTCTCATCTAAGCCCACAGTTCCATTGCAGCAAAAACCTATGTTCGATGCAAGATTGCTCAGCTCCTGCTGGTGACCCATTTATGAAAAAGAAGCCTTCAGTATAGCTGCATCTCAGCATAGCCAGAAAATGTGGACCATCCCTGGGGTCTCTTTGTTTGGAAATCTCTCCTATGTGGAGAATAACTCAGGAAGTCCCTGAAACAAAACAATAAAATGTTGTTTAAAAATCTCATGCCTCCACAAGGATTTACCCTTTTTCAAACATTTTGCCTTTATTCATGATTCATCTGAACCTCATAACAGTTGTGCGATGAATGCAAGGAAGAGTCATTTCCCTAATTCATAGTCAAATCAACAAGCATTTAACTATGTACCAGGCACTGTGCTAAAAACTGGGTATCAAAAAAAAAAAAAAAGGCAAAAGGCAGGCCCCGCTCCCAAGGAGCTTGCAGTCTAGTGGGGGAGAGGACACGAAAACAACTGTGTACAAACAGGATATAGACAAGTAAATTGGAAATGATTGGGAGAAAGAACCAGAAAGAAAAACTTCTTATCACAACTAAGGTATTAGACGGGAGAAGCCAGGAGAGGAAGGTGAAGGGGAGGATTATAAAGGGAAGGGCAACAAAACCTGGGAACAGACTGGAGTCAAGGGGGCCTGGGCTTTGAGTCACGTTCATTAGGAGGATGGCAGTGTCCTTGAGTAATAGGTGTTTATACACACACACACACACACACACACACACACATATATATACATTTACATATGTGCATGAACATTTACATGAATTTATATACATATATATGAACCTGTGTGGCATTATACATATATACACATATACATCTGTAAATACATATGTATACACATATATAGCACTATGTGTGTATGTACATGTATACACACACCTATGTATATATAGCATCATATGCACATACATACTAATATACATACATGCACATCTATTCATACACACATACACACATACACATGCACATACATACTCATACACACATATATACATACATAATCATGCACATACACATACACATACACACACATATACACATCCCTGACAGCCTCAGAGGACTTGTGACTCACTGGTAGGAAATAGGAATGAAGCCAAGTCTCTCCTATCTCTAGGTGAGGCTCTTTTCTACACGTTTCCCTTATCTTCCTGAGAGTTTGGGGGGCTTAGAAGCTTGAACCCTCCCAGTGTTATTTACTATTTTTAAAAGGTACCAGGATATACAGCCCAAATACAAAGATAGAAAGAAAGAATCCACATTTTTTAAAAGAAAACATCTAAAGCAACACTTTGTGGCAGCAAGGAGCCGGAAAAAAAGTAGTGGATGCCCATCAGTTGGGAAATGGCTCAGTCCATGGTGGTTCATGAATGCAGTAGACAATTACTGTGCCATAAGATGTAATGAAAGTGACAAATTTAGAAAAGTATGGAAAGACTTACATGAACTGAACTAATGTAGAATGAGGTAATCACAACCAGGAAAACACTATGCACAATGACCATAATAATGCAAATAATTTAACTGAATCTAAATGTTGTGCAATTAGAATGATTAAAATTAACCCAGAAGAGAAAATGTACCTCCCTCCCTTCTTTACAGAGGTGGGGTCTGTGGGTGTGGAAAATAGAATATATCAGACTGGCTTAGCATAGTAGTTTTAAGTCTTATAAAGTGCTTCACATATATTGTTAAATTGGATCTTCACAACAAACCTGGGAGGTAGATGCTACAATTATCACCATTTTACAGGTGAAAAAACTGATGTAGATAAAGGTTAAGTGACTTACCCTGGATCATAAAGTTAGTGAGTGTCTGAGGCAATATTTGCTCTCAGGTCTTCCTGACTTCTAATTCAGCTCTCTACCCACTGTACTACCTGTACTAATACTACTGTATTACCTAGCTTCTTTGTTGAGGTATTGGCTTGTTCTGCTGAACAGCTTTTTTCCCCCTTCCTTTGTTTTTTAATTCTTTGTAACAGGATATGGCCCTCTGGGGAAGGGAGAGATATATTTGGAAATAAAGATGATGTAAAAAAAACAAAGATATTTTTAAATTATTTTTAAAAGAGAGCCTAGAGAAAGCAATGCTTAGCCTGAGGGAATATAGCTATAATAGAGGAGGGAGGGAGGAGGAGATTTCAGTACTGAAGTAGGTTGGGAGTTGGCAGGGGTAACCCTTTGGGGTGGGGAAGGTTGTTTATTTTTGTTATTTTTCAACTCACAGCACAGCACATGAGTGGCCAGTGACAGAAGGGATCTGAACTTGCCACTGAGGTCATCTGTGGTTTGCAGAATTATGTGTCAGGAGTTACCTGTTAGATCCCCTGGTCCTTCATTCACAGGCTTGAAATAAAAGTTGCAGTCTCAGGAAGGGCCCATAGAGGCCAAATGGGGCCAACTTATAACCGAAAAGGAGCTTTTGCAGTATTTCCCAAAAGTGGACGCTTAGTCTTTTCTTGAAGCCCTTCAGGACAGGAAGCCACCACCTCCAAAGGCAGCCAATTCCACTTTGGGTCAGTTCTAATTGTTAGGAAGATTTTCCTGGTGTCCAGTCCAAATTTACCACTTCCATCATTGCATCTAATTCTATTCTCCTGGACCAAATCTGAATTCTCTTTGATGCATTTTCTGTTCAGTTGTGCACTCATGTTCCATTCTTTGTGACCCCATGGACCATAGCACGACAGACCCTTCTATCCTTCACTATCTCTCACAGTCTGTTCAAGTTCATGTTTATTGTTTCCATATCCTTCTCATTCTCAGCATCCCCTTTTCCTTTTGCCTTTATTATTTCCCACCATCAGGGTCTTTCCCTATGAGTCCTATCTTCTTGTAATATAATATTCCTGCCCCCTAAGCCTTCTCTTCTCCAAGTTTTACATCACCATCTATTATTAATAGGAACAAGAACCAGAATAATAGGAGAGCATTGGATATGGATTCAGGAGGAATTGGATGAAAATCTGGCCTCATACAGAGCTGGCTGCTCAATTCTGTGTGGGTCACTTAACCTCCCTGGACCTCAGTTTCCTCATATGCAAAAAGGGCTGGGGGGTGGATGAGGGGTCTCTAAAGTCTCCTCCTAAGTCTGTGATCCTAGGAATAACTAGGGGCAGGTAGGTGGTACAATGGATAGAGCACCAGGCTTGAAGTCAGGAAGACTCATCTCCCCGAGTTCAAATCTGATCTCAGACACTTACTAAGCTGTGTGACCCTGGGCAAATCATTCCACCCTATTTGCCTCAGTTTCCTCATCTGTAAAATAAGCTGGATAAGGGAATAGTTGCCATGTGTATGGTGCTTAAGATTTGCAACGTACATTATCTAATATAAATTTAGACTTTGGTCTCAGATTTTCCCCAAAGAGCTGATTTACTTGACTGACAACCCACTCAGGTCCTCTTGCCAAGATGATCGAAGTCTTCTAACTGGGTCTCCCCACCTCAAGGCTCTCCTCTCTCCAGTTCAGCCTCTACACAACAGCCAAATTAACATTCCTAAAGTAAAAGTTTGGCCCTGCCACTGCTCTGCTCTGGAAGCTCCAGGGGCTTCCTGTTACTTTCAAAATCAAGCATCAGCTTTTTAGCTCAACATTCAAAGTCCTTCACAATCTGAGTCTTACTGATCATTAATCTCCTTCACACTCTGCATTCTGGCCAAACTGGCACTGGTGGTCCCCAAGAACTTGGTACTCCTTCTCTCCCATTGTGACGTTACATAGACTTCCCCCCACAACCACTCCAAATCTGAGAATTCCAAGCTTCCCTCAAGGCTCAGCTCAAGGGCCACTTCTTGTGAGAGGCCTTTTCTGATCCTCCCCCACATCCCTCCATTTGTTAGTGTCCTTCTCCTTAAACACAACTTTGTATTTGTACAAGAATGAGTGAATGAAAAACAAATCTATTAAGCAGCTTCTGTTTGCCAGGAACTGTGTTAGCTTTGGAGGTATAAACGCAAAAGTCAAACAACCCTTATCCTCAATGAGCTCCCATTCTAATGGGGGAGAAAACATGTAAATAACTAAGTACATACAAGGGGTAGCTAGAGGGCCAGGCCTGGAGTCAGGAGGACCTGAGTCCAAATCCAGCTCAAACACTTAACTAGCTGTGTGACCCTGGGCAAGTCACGTAACCCTGTTTGCCTCAGTTTCTTCGTCTATAAAATGAACTGGAGAAAGAAATGACAAACCACTCTAGTATCTCTATCAAGAAAACCCCATATGGGGTCATAAAGAACCAGACATGATCAACAATGGTTGAACAACAACATACAAGAAACACATAGAGTAGATAGAGGGTAATCTGAGAAGGGGAGGTATTAGCAGAGGAGGGGATTAGGAAAGGCATCCTGCAGAAGGATTCAAATGACTGTATGTTTGTTGAGGCATCAGAGGAGAATTTCATGCCTTTGGGAAGACAGAGGATCCCACAATATTTTATCCACCATGATGAAGAATTTCATATAGTGGTTCATGTAGATATGAGAAACTTTGGTACTAGGTGTCACACCTTCAAAAGGCTGTTGAAAAGATGAATAGGTCCAGAGGACAATAACCAAGATAGAGGGAGTTTTGGAGGCTACTTCACCCTAGAATTGGTTGAAGAAACTGGGAGTACTGAATGCAAAAGATTGAATGATGTGATTGCTGTCTTCAAGTAAATGAAGTCCTTTTAGGTAGAGAAAGGATTAACCTTGGCCTCAGAGGGTGAAATAAGAAGTAATACATGAGAATTAAGAAGTAGGCTTAATGTAAGAAAAATTTCCTAAAAGTTAGAGCTATCCAAAAGTCAGATAGGACTTCATTGGAAAAGAATAAGCCCCTGGTTGCCCACCATCAGCATCACCATTGAAGTCCTTCAGCTGGAGATTAGATGATCATTTGTTATGGGTATTAAAAGAATTCTTGTCAATGTGAATGTTTTCTTCCAGATGCCATCAAGAAGACTATGGAGCTCTGGCAGAAATAGCCTGATGCCTTTGGAAATGGCTAAAAGTTCTAGAGACAATCAATTAAGGCAGCCTCCAGACCTCATCTTCTCTCATTGCACAGCAGTCCTTGAATTATGAAATTATTGGCTCCCCCAGACCCCAGGAAATGTAAGGCAAGCTCCTCCTAATCTTACCTCTTCTTCCTTCTTAAATTTCATCCTGGTACAGAAACTATAGTGCTATGGGAAGTTTTCTTGATATGAAGTCAAAAGACCTGGCCTGGCTTCTAAACCTAGTTCCATCTTCACTAGCAATGTGACTGTGGACATCTCACTTTCTATCTCTGTTACCCCAAGGATATCAAAGGTGAAAGGAAAGGTACCCATAGATATACAAAAATACTTGTGACATCACTATTTGTTGTGGCAAAGAACTGGAAAATAAGGATGCCTATCAATTGCTGAACAAATTATGGTTCTTGTTAACGATGATGATTAGGAGGAGGAGGCGAAAGAAAGGAGTAAAAAAGGAAAAGGGGAAGAAGCTCACATTTATAGGTTTACAAAGCACTTATAAATGTCTCATTTTATCCCCATAACAGTCCTGCTAGTTAGATGCTATGATAATTCCCATTTATAGATAAGGAAACTAAGTCACAGAGAGGCTAAATCACCTACCTAGGGTCACACAGCTAGTAAATGTCAGGTAAAGTTCCAACTCAGGTCTTCCTGACTCCAAGGTCAGCACTCAACCAACCACACCATAAATGTAATGGAATATCATGGCACCATAAAAACTGATAGAAATAAAGCATTCAGAGAAAGGAAGACCTTTATGAACGGAGGCAGAAGAAAGTTAGCAGAACCAAGAAAACAATATATATATCTATATACATATATACAATCTATCTTCAACTTTCACAGGTACAACATTCCTAGAAAATGACACAAAAGTAAAAAACATAAATATTGACACATTGAACCTATGGAAAATAGGAGGTTAGGTTCCTGCAACCACCAAAAACTATAATCTTTAGTTAGAGATTACTAAAAATACACTTTTCTGTGTACAATTCTTTTTTTTTTTGCTTTTTTGGAAGGCAATTGGGGTTAAGTAACTTGCCTAAGGTCACACGGCTAGGTTTTTGTTTGTGTGTGCATTAAGTGTCTGAGGCCAGATCCGAACTCAGGTCCTCCTGACTCCAGGGCCAGTGCTCTACTCACTGAACAACCTAGCCGCCCCTCTGCATACAATTCTTTATAACAAAATATTAATTCTGATAATTAATTCTGATAATAATGCACTTTTCATAACACTGTAACTTTGAAATAACTCCTGAATGTAATACACAAAATATAATTGGTAGCATGTAAAACATTTTTTCTCAGTAGTAATTCCCTAGAATTCTGTGACCTTTTGTGCTCTCAATAAAAAAATAAATGATTTCAGACAATAACTCACTTGTCATAACACACACAATCTATACTACCATAAATATTGTATAACAAAAAAATTCTTAAAACTAAAACTTTTTTTTAACCCGAATCTTTCTTTCCATTATGTCAGATGGTGGTGTGAGGGCATTGTACTCTGTACTATACTGATGTAAACCTCTTGCTTTGATCATTCTCTAAAAACCAAGGGAGAGGGGCGGCTAGGTGTCGCAGTGAATAGAGTGCTGGCCCTGGAGTCAGAAGGACCCGAGTTCTGAGCCGGCCTCAGACACTTAATCCACACAAACAAAAACCTAGCCGTGTAACCTTGGGCAAGTTACTTAACCCCAATTGCCCTAAAGGGGCGGCTAGGTGGCGCAGTGAGTAAGAGCGCCAGCCTTGGAGTTGGGATGACCCGAGATCAGATCCGGCCTCAGAAAATGAGCACCCACACATAAATAATGACTAGCCGTGTAACCTTGAGCAAGTTACTTAACCCCAATTGCTTAAAAAAAAAAAACCAAGGGAGAGGCTGCTGGGATTTTAGTCTCTGCTGTCAGAAGACACTGAGCATGGTGAGATCTCAACATTACCTCCAATGTTCTATCCTTCATGGCTGGTGAATGGCATTGGAGATCATGAAGGAGGCACCTTTCTGCCTTTTGGGAAGATAAAACAAATAGTGGATTGGATAATACCAAACTCCTGGTCAACAGGAGCAGCAGACAGTCTAGCATGAAGTTTCTCTGACACCTTTATTTTTTCACTAAGCTACATTGCTGACTTTGTATACTTGGGCTTAGAGCCTAAAGGATTTGCATGAGGTTTGGGGGCTATAATTACAACATAAACCTTGAGTTATAAAGACAATGAAAATATGCAACAAATGAACAGGGAGATTTTTACAAAGTAGAGGGAACAAGACCAAGACCAGTGCAATTCCTAGTGGGGTACCACCTGCTCCGCAAGCGTGTGCACAGAGTGTCTCTCAATTTTGTTTCTCTATTACATATGACAGCTAATGTGCATGGTTACCAACATGAAAGGGGAAATGAGATTATTAATAAAATCATGCTAATGCTTGAAGTTGTGAAAAATAAATGTGCAAATATTGATGATTGACTGTATACACACGCTAACAGTAATGTAACTGTATAGAACAATGAAACAAAACCAAAGACTATGGAATTATAATAAGCCATTTTAACTCTGAAAAAGACATGATATAATGTACCAATCTCCTTTCATCAGTGATTCTATGGGTGTAAGGTGTTGCATATGTCATCATGTACAGTAGTTGTGTGATTGTCATGACCAATTTGGAACCTAAAGAAGAGATAAGGAAATGTACCTTTTCCCTTTCTTTGGAGAAGTGGAGGGTCTTTGATGTAGAATGTTTAATATAGTGTCAGACATAGTCTCTGGGTATGTTGAGTTTAATTCTTTTTCTTTGCTTACAAAGAAAGACTCCCTGGAGGTGGGAATAGGAAATAGGAAGAGTTTTGCCAGAAATGCCCATAATGTTGAAAGGCATCAGTGAAACTTTAAAATAATAATACAAAATACAGAGGTTGGAAGACAGGACCAAGGTCTCTACCAGTTCCTGACTCCTTGTGATTCTTCACTGGCTGGTAATATGTCTAAAAAACTCCTGTGATCTCCTGAATTCTAGACTGAGAGTCCCTTAAAGGCAAAAGGGCAAAAATAGAAAAAACAGTGATTCTAGGCTCTGTGATTCCCCAAGTGGTAGACAATATGGATGTAAAAATCCAGAAGAGAAATACCAGAGCTCCAGCTATACATCTTTTAAAGCAGGCAAGCAAGCAACAAGCCTCTGTTAAGCATTGACTGCTAAGGGCAGGTTCAAGGAATACAAAAACCAGTCCAAAGAAAGACAGTTCCTGCCCTCAAGAAGTTTACATTCTAATAGGGGGAAGACAATATGTAAATGGGAGCTAAAAGGGGGAGAGGTTCTTCTGGTTTAGGACTGGGAAGAGAAAACAGGGAATATTTCATGAAAGAAATAACCCTTGTGCTAGATTTAAAAGACTCCACCAGGTGGAGGTGATCATGGAAGGGAGGATGCTCTAGGCAGGAGGATCAGCATAAGCTAAGTTATAAAGGTAAAAAAGTATGGGCGATAGTGTTTGAGTTTGACAGTGCCGTGGAGTGCCTGAAGGAGGATGGTCAGAGCTAAGATCAGAAAGACACCAGCTTGTGAATCCCTGAAGGGCAGGAACTGTCTTTTGTCTTTCTTTGTATTCCTGAGTGTTTAGTTCAGTTTCAGACACATAGCAGGTGCTTAATAAAAATTAATTAACTGACTATGTTAAAGACAAATTATGCCTCGAGAAAATCAGAGAATAGGCTAGAGAAGAGATGGCACAGTAGATAGGGTGTCTTGCCGTGGAGTCAGGATACACTGGAGTACAAATCCAACTTCACAGATACTTAACGAGTTGAGTGACCCTGGGCAAGTCACTTAACCTCTGCCTAAGTTTCCTCATCTGTAAAATGGGGACAATAGCACCTACCTCCTAGAGTTGCTTTGAAGATAAAATGAGATAACATTTATAAAGTGCTTAGTACAGTATCTGGCACATTGTGAACTCTATATAAATGCTAGCTACTATTAGTAGTAACACTCATGAATGTGATCAGAACCAGATTAAAATGTGATTAGTAAATCTTAACAATAGAGTCTTGGGATTCTGTTCTATAACAGCACTAGTCAGATGAGACCCTAGACTATACAACTTGTTCCATCCAAACTGGAGCAATGGGTGAGTATCAAAAATACTGCAGAAGGGTGAGAAAATGGGTTGTGTTACATGAGAAGGCTACTGACCCACCTCGATGGGGAATAAGTTTGAAATCATCATTCTAGACATCAGCATGAGATACCATGAATTGTCCATTTGCTTGGTCCCGTTTTTAGCCAGTGGCATACACTTATGAGAGTGGACCTGAGGTTAGGGTAGCTTGTGGCTGGGATTAGGAGCCAGTTAGCCAGGAATCAGGGTGAGGGCCCTTCTATGGGCTATGACTTTCACAATCTTGTCTGCCTTCTCCTGGACTGACTTGCTTTGTGAGTATCCTTCGTAAAATGCAGCATTCAGAACTGAACATAGTTTAGATCAAGAATGGGGACCTGTGGTCTCAAGGCTACATGGGGCCTTCTAGGTTCTTGGGTGCAGTCTTTTGACTGACTCCAAGTTTTACAGAACAAATCCTCTTAATAAAGGGATTTGTTCTGTGAAGTTTGGATTCAGTCAAAGGGTCTCACTAAAGGATTGAAAGGGTCACATGTGGCTTTGAGGTTTCAGGTTCCCCACCCTTGTTCTAGATGTTTTGTTGTTGTTTTGGGTTTTTTTTTACCAGAGCAGAATGTAACAGCTCCCTTGTTAAAGAGACTTTCTTTTTTTTTCTTTTTTTGAGGGGGGAAGGTAAGGCAATTGAGGTTAAGTGACTTGCCCAAGGTCACACAGTTAATATGTGTCTGAGGGCTCATTTGAACTCAGGTCCTCCTGACTCCAGGGCTGGTGCCACCTAGCTGCCCTTCAAGAGACTTTTTTAACACAAACTATGATGGGATTCATTATTGGGGCCACTCTATACCACTTCTGACTCATACTGAGTCTAGAACCCCAAGATCTTTTCCTATAAGAACTGTGGTCTCTTATACACACACACACACACACACACACACACACAAACTAGCCATGTGACCTTGGGCAAGTCCCTTAATCCCAATTGCCCTGCCTTTCCCTCTCCAAAAAAAAGCAAAAAAAAAAAAAAAAGAAGAACTGTGGTCTCATCATTCCTTCACCAGCCCGTCCTTAGACAATTGATGCTTTGAACCAAAGGTTAGGATATTGGTGCAGTTTATCGAAAAGCACCCTGGTCTGGGAATCAGAGGATTTGGGTTCAAATCCTGCCTCTGACATTTTCTGCCCATGTGACCTTGGGCAAGTCCCTCGACCTCCATGGGACTCAGTTTACTCATCTACAAAATGGAAGAGTTGAACAAGACAGCATCTTAGGGCCCCTCCAAATCGAAAACAATGTTCCTATGACTTTGTGTTTAGCCCAGAGCTGTGTTGGCAGCAGCTTGAACAGAATCCTAAGCATGGCTTGATTCATTATTAATTGTCTAAACTTAAGAAAATGAGAGAGAAGATGTTAATAGTGCAGGCTAAAATTTAAAAGTGTATTCTGTATACTTTTTTGGAGTGGTGAGCTGGTTGTTAAACATTTTACCAGCATACCTCTGAATTCAGAGAAAATCTCAGATCTCAGAGAAAAGATCTCAGAGAAAAGAAAAGCCAAGGTTAAGCCCTGCCTTGGAAGCATAATAGCTTTGTAACCCTTCACATGCCACTTAATCTCAGTACCCAAGTAACTAAGACTAAAGTTTTCAGGACTGGTGCTCATATCAATTAATAAAGAGAGTTTTTTTTTCCCTTAGATCAAAGAAATCATATGTGTGGCAAAAAAAATACAATTATTAGATTTAACAAATCATTCTGAATTCTAGATTTAACAAATCATTCTGAATTCTCAACGCCTTTTTGAATTCTTATTCTCTCATTTAATCATCTGGAAATTTGCTAAGCACAGTAAAAATTGACATTTACATGGCATTTCCCCTCTTGATCATATCGACCTTTTGAGGTGGGAAATAAAAGTATTATTATCTCAATTTTACATATAAGGAAACTAAGTCTCAGAGAAGTAAAGTGACTTGCCCATGGTGCTGTAGCTAGAAAGTATTAGAGTTAGAATCTGGACCCAAGTCCTCCTGACTCAAAACCCAACACTCCAGCCACTGCACCACACCACCACCACTCAGCATAAGGGCTATGCTTTCATCCAAGCCACAGGGCCAAGGGTGGATCCCTGATGCACTCTACTAGAGACTTCATCAAGTAATTCATTAGCCGCTGGCCAGAACTGCTGGCCAGAACTGCATTGAAGAGAAAGGTCTGGTCCTTGTTTTCCATTGCAAGGGTTTGCAAGCACCCATACAACAAGCCATGGTTATGCTTCTGCAATCCAGAGAGAGTGGGGATAATTTTATTTGAATATGTTTGATTTTAATTTTCTGGGAAATGGACTGTTTAAAGCACAAGTTAGTTTGAGAGCGTGCAGCAGTTGGTGGTCCTTCCTTCATCTTAATGGAAGAAACATCACAGAATGTTAAAATTATATCATGTCAGATGATCTAATTTATCTCTTCAAGTACCCTTCCTTGGTGGGATAAAAGAGTGCCAGCATGCTGGATTTATAGCAGGACCATGCTGTATGGCTCGGTTTGGGACTAGCAATTATATTACTGATAGGAACGAAAGATTAAGAAGAGATTCCTCATCAAGCTGCATCTGCAGCGGAATGTTCTATGCCAACCATCCATCTTTCTTCATTGGACCACTTCTTGGGATGTGATTTATCACTGAGAAACAAGAGTTTATGGAAAACTATCTCAGAATATCAAAGGATCTTAGGATTTCAAAGCCAAGAGGAGCTTCATTCTTGCTCAGGATATAAACCTGCTATGAAGCCATAAAATAATAATTATTATTTTCATTGCTATTGTTGTTCATATTTCTATAACTATTCAAAGGTTATAAAGTGCTTTTCTTGAAATAAGCTTCTCTCCCTTTTTTATCTCACTAGCTCCCATGGATTCAGCTACAATTAGATATAGCTAGGTAGAGTCATAGAGAGAGTCCTGAACTTGGAGTCAGGAAAGCTTGACTTTGAATCCTGCCTTCACTAGCTGTGTGACCCTGGCCAAGTAACTTAACCTCTTTTAACCTCAGCTTCCTCCTCTGTAAAATGGGTATAATAAACACTATTTCACGCAGTTATCATAGGGATCAAATGAGATAATATTTGCTAATCACTTCACAAATTTTAGTTTGCTACATAAATGTTATCTATCTATCTATCTATAATCATCATCATTATTTTTATGACTCTTCAGTAAGTGCCAGATCTATACTCCAGCCCTGATCTCACTCCTGAACCCCATGCTATCATCTCCCCTTACAAACTAGACATCTCTATCTGCAGGCCCTATAAACCTCTCAAATTCAACATATCCAAAATAGAACTCATTATCTTTCTCCTCAATCTTATCCCTCTTTCTAACTTCCTACCTTATTCAAACGAGCCATAATTCTACTTGGACCTAGGTTTCCAAACTCAGGGCTAGTCTGATTATTTTCCTCTCTCTCACTTCCCATACACAATTAATTGCCACCTGGAGCCCTTATGTATTCTAACCCTTGGGCCCACTGCATCTTTCTTAAGCAGGGCTATGGATGCTCACATCACTTGAATGAGGATATAATCATCAACTATTGTCCTTTTGGCAAGATGGCAGATAACAGCTTTGTCATCTGCTTTGCTAGTGATACTACAGGTCCTTCAGGTCTTACTATCTGCCCTTCCACCTTTCCCTCTAGACCTACCACTAATCACTAAGGATGACTGGGTCTACCTTTTAGCTGAATGCTTCAAATAGAATATGAGATCTGAGAGCAGGCACTGTTTTGTTTTCTGATTTATATCCTAGGGCTTCCCACAGTATTTTAGTACTTAAATGTTTTATCATTCTATTTTCCATCACCAAGAACAGGACTCACATCACTCCTCTCCTCAATAACTCTTGTGGCTCCCTCTTGCTTCTGGGATAAAATTTAAACTCCTCAGTTGATCTTTAACACATTTCACACTCTGTAACCTATTTTTCCAGGTTGATCACACATTACTTCTCCTTTGTTCACTCAACCTTCCAACCAAAACCTCCTCGACTGCTCCTTGCTCTCTCTCTCTCTCTCTCTCTCTCTCTCTCTCTCTCTCTCTCTCTCTTTCTCTCTCTCTCTCTCCTGTCCATTCCTTTGCATAAGCAAGCCGGTATTCTTCCCTCTGGTTCCCTTCAAGTCTCAGCACAAGCATCACCTCCTCCAGAAAACCCTTCCTGATTCCCCTGGTTGTGAATGCACCTTAGAATTACTTTTCATTTATTTAAATGTGCTTATCTGTGTGTGTGTTGTTTTTCTCCTATTGAATATGTTCTTTGAAGGCAAGCAAGGTCCCAGTTTTGTTTCTGTATCGATGGCACCTAGACAGGGCATGACATAGCAGATATTTTGTAAATGTTGACTGACTGACTGATTGATGGATTAAAGGGACTCAAAGTATTGGGTGGTATTTCAGGCATTATTATTTCCTATTATGGAAAATAGTTGGGTCAGAAGAATGGGGTCATACCTTAAATCACGGGATAAGGACAATAGCCTATCACAAGACTGTCCATGAACCAAGACTCAGTGAAATGAAGAGACTTTCTCAAGATCACATGACAAGCAGAGGGCAGAATCCACGTCTCTTAACACCTTAGCTTGTCTTTCCAGAATGCAAAGATACAAAAATAATCGCACAGCCTTTGTCTCCTTGGGTAAGATGGGAAGGGGCCTCTGGTTCACCCAGTGACCTTTTTTCCCTGCTTCCTCCTTGCCTGCTAGAGACAGACTTCTATCTATCCTTACTCTGGAAGTCAAGTCTAACAGGACTTGGTGGAGGGGATGGCTAAGGGGGGAGGTGTAGAATCCACAGCTGCTCATGGGGACAATAGCAGTCACATGGAGGATGAATTGAGCTGGGGTTGTGTTTCACAGGCAGCTCAGAATTTAAAAACAAAGGCATGAGAAGCATTTTCTAAATCTTGCAACGGCTTTGGAGGAGATGGTATTGATTGGACACAATACCTTCAAATGAGCCCCCAGAAAACCTGATGTAGCTGAAAAACAGAGGACAAAAACCATTTCCAAACCCTTCAATTATACTCCTCAACTCCCTCCCAGCTGTTTGGAAGGAGGAAGGGGGAAACAAGTAGCACATCAGTATTTGGAAGCAGGTGTCCTTGAGGTCTGATCCATCTGAATGGACTTGGATAGAGGAATAATGAACATGCTTTATACTACGACAAACCTTTTAAAAATATATCCTTCCCCCTTCCTAAAAAGTCATCATTTTAAGAAAAATCCATTAGGGATGGGGAATACAGAGATCCCAGAGCATACTATGACAGCTCAGTGGGAGACAGGGTGCTCACCTGGGATGTAACTGCCCAGAATTGGAAGTCTTCCTCATCTGGCAGTTTCCAATTTTATCATCATTCTTGCTAACTAGATGCTAAAACCAGTTGTTTCTGTTCTGCTTAAAAAGCATAGAAAGTGCTGTCAGTACCCTCTTAATTTCAGCCCTGGGATAAAGCCCTAATTTTCCTTGCCTACTTATGGAATTGGCCTTGGAAAAGCCAAGTCCCAATAGCCAAATCTTGAAGAGGTAGTTTCAGAACTGCCAACAATTCAAACACTCTTATTCTTCAAAACCAGGGGCCAGAGTTAATTGCTTTGTAATAGAGAGTGGGTTAGAGTATGAAAACAGTCTACAATTTGGATAGCTCTTCAATGTCCACAAGCCCAAATTTGATTACTTTTTTCTTAAATCACTAAATTAAATTCCTTCTCTCACTTGTCTCATTACATTAAATTTCTTTAAATCTTAATAGATTTTAGTGCCATTCTGGAAGTGTGGGCAGCAGATAACTTGGTGTGCCTATTATGGTGCCCCAGCTCAGAGAAAATGGAGAATTAGAGACCAGGTTGGAGAAGGTTTACCAAAAAATCTCCACATCAGAAGGAACCTCAGGGACTACTTAGTTCAACTCAAACTTAGACATAGGATCATGGGAATACAAATTTATAGCTGTTAGGACCCTTAGAATTCATCTAGCTCAACCTATTCATTAAACAAAGAGGAAAATTGAGACACAGAGAAGTTAAATTGGTAATACTCTCCCCTCTTGAATTTTTTAAACCTCATATACAGAGACCCGGAAGTCTCAGTTGCTTAACACTTTTCAGACACTCGGTATACTTTGTATATACTAACTTCTATGCCTTGGGAGAACATAAGCTCATTGAGTGTATGGATTATTTATTTATTTTTTGTCTTTATAACACTAGTACCTAATACAGTGCTTGCCACATAGTAAGAGTTTAATGAATGCTTGCTGTCTACTTAAGTGCCAGTCACCACATAGAAAATGAGTAGCAGAGAAGGCATTTGAGCCCAAGTCTAACATTCTGTTCACTACCCCATATTTTCTGTCCACAACATCTTTGATGAGTGGTTGCGGCTTCTTGTCTTTGTTTGAAGACCCTTGGTGAGTGGAAATTTATTATTTCACAAGGCAGCCTATGTCACCTTGGGACATCATTCTTCAGAAGTTTGCTTGTTCCTTTTTTACTTGTTTTTACTCTTTATAATTCCTAGCCACTGTTCCTAGTGTCACCTTCTGCAGTCAACCAGAAGTCTAAAGCAGATTTAACCCCCTCCCAGATCACTAAACTCTGTTCTCCAGCCCCTTGCCCCACCATCCCTCTGCCACTCTCAACCTCTGAACACTCATCCTCTAATAATCCACCCCCATCAATTTCTCTGCAGGAAGTCTACAGGGTGGCACAATGGAAAAGGCACTGACTCTTCTGCAGTCTGAGAACCTGAGTTCAAATCTTGCTCTGACTACTTGTGTGACCTTAAGCAGGTCATGTAACCTCCCTGAGTCTGTTTCCTCACCCACAAGATGAAGGAGTAGGCCCTTAATAAATGCCTATTGAATGATTTTTTTTGTAATACAGACAGACTTTTTTTTAAAAGACAGAGGTGAGGAAGATGTATATCCCATACATAAGGAAATATACTTGTGCAAATACTCAGAGGTGGGAGATGTAATATATAAGGAACATCAATATGGAAGACATTATTGCTCAGATATAGGTTGGACTTAATTTACTCTGAAGTTCCTTCTAAATGGAATTCTTTTGTTAATTTTTAAACACAATCATATTGTGCTTTAAAATTTTTAAATAGCTTTTTACTCACTTGTTGATTGGTTTTTGTCCTTTGTTCTTGATATGTCATCTAGAAGAGTGATTGTTTCTTCTTGGCTCCAGAGAGCAAACTGAGAAGTAATGAATGGAAGTTACACAGAGATAGATTTTATAAACTCATACAAAATGACATCACTACGTTAGAGTCAAATTTCATTATGTCTGACTGTGACTGATCAGAACAATACAAGCTCAGAATGCTCTACCACAAGTCAGGCACAAATAGTCCATGTGAACATTTGGGGTGGATTCTCCAAATTTATGCATCCTGTGTTTCCTTTGAACTGTTTCGATTCTGCTTTGTTCATAGAGCACAGCACCTTCTTTGATGTGGGCACACCATGCTGAGTGGTCCTGTGTCATTGTCTCCCATGTCACACAATCAGTTCCAAAGTTCTTGAGAGAGACCGTGAGAGTGTCCTTGTATCACTTCTTCTGACCACTATGTGAATGCTTGCCCATGTGAGGTCTCCATAAAAATAGTCTTTTTGGCAAGCGTATGTTTTGCATTCAAACAATGTGGCCAGCCCACCAGAGCTGTGCTCTCTGAAGAAGAGTTTGAATGCTTGGCAGTTTAGTTCAAGTAAAGACCTCAGTGTCTGGTACCTTATCCTGCCAGGTGATCTTCAGAATCTTCCTAAGACAATTCAAATGGAATCAATTCAGTTTCCTGGCATGGTGCTGGTAGTGTCCAGGTTTCAAAGGCATACAACAATGACGTCAGCACAATGGCTCTGTAGACCTTCAGTCTGGTAGTCAGTCTAATACCTCTTCTCTCCCATACTTTCCTTTGGAGCTTCCCAAACACAGAACTAGCTCTGGCAATGCGTGTTAACCTCATTATTGATAGGTACATCCCTGGAAAATACACTACCAAGCTGAACTTATCCACCTCATTCCAAACTTCTCCATTTGCTTGTAACCAATGGTTCCACATATGGATGGTGTGGTGGTGGCTGATGGAGACCTGTGTTTTCTTAGTGTTAATTGTTAGGTCAAAATTAGCACAAGAGCAGAAAATTGATCCATGCTTCATTGCATCTCAGCTTCAGAGGCTGCACTGAGTGCACAATCATCTGAAACAGAAAATCAAGAACCAATACTTCCTCCACTTTGGTCTTGGCTTGTAGCCTTTTCCAATTGAAGAATTTACCATCAGTGCCATAGCTGACCTTGATGCTGTGTTCATCCTCATTGAAAGCATTTGACAACATAGCTGAAAACATCATGCTAAAAAAGCATGGGAGCAAGCACACAGCCTTGTCTCACTCCATTGGTGACTGGGAAGGCTGGCAAGCATGCCATCATGAAATTGACATGCAATGCTGATGAACTTCTCTGGGCAACAAAATTTTGATATAATTTTCCATAAACCTTCATGACTAACAATATCAAAGACTTTGGTCAGATCTATAAACATTGTGTACAGACCTCTGTTCTGCTCCTGGCATTTTTTCTGGAATTATTGAGCAGCAAACACCATACTGACTGTTCCTCAGCCCTTTCTGAAGCCACACTGGCTCTCACTACCTCCTTTAAGTCAAAAGTAACTCTATCCAGTAGGCATTAGAAATGCCTTGTAATTAATAAAGGTTAGTGTTAGTGTAGTGTACCTAACTACAGATCTATCCCAATATCTACTTGGTTATATGTTTTATAATAAATTCCCTCAAATGATTAGCCTTTGCTTTCCCTTATCTGTTACCGGCATATTTTGGGGGTGAGGGTAGGGGTGAGGTGAGAAGGGCTCATCTGTCTGGAATGCTTGAGAGATGGGCAGTCCTCAGACACATTCTCTTTCAAGGTGAATAAAAGTCCTTAGATAGGGACCCATTTCTACAACTCTATGGCAATATCAGGAATCTCATTTCAGTCAAGCCCCAGTAGACAGACATGCAGAGATTTCATTAAGATAGTACCAAGCCTCAGGGATCTTCTTCCAAGATATTTACTTCAGCATGTCAAGAATCTATGGTATAGAGCTGTGCAACCTTCATCAACACAATAGCAAACTCTGAACATTATGCCAGACATGTCTGCTTGAATTTGCTTTACTTCCCATACTCCACCCACCCCTCCAAAATCATCCGCTATTGTCTAACTACCTGGATTTCAACAGGAATAAATGAGCTCCCTCCAGCCCTGGAATTCGAAGATTGGAAGCACTCCCCACTTCTGCTGCATCTCCATCTTATTGGAGGGAAAGACCCTCAAAGTTCAAGATGAACAGCAACAATATCTGACTGATAGCCTCCTCCCATCACTTTCATTTAAGCCATGTCTCATTCCTCTCCAGGTTGTACTCTGGACTTCCTCTACTATACCCTTGTACAAGATACCATTATCCCCCCTTCTCCAACTCTTCAGATCCTTTTATGTGTGACTTTCCCCATTAGAATGCTAGCAATACCATGCAATACAAAGGACCATTACCAACTGTCATTACCATGACCAACCATTACAACCATCACCACCGCCACCACCACCATGAGAGTGGGAGCAAGCTCTTTCCTTTGGCTCTGTAGTGGAGCTGCCGATCTTTAAATTTGCCCAATTAATCCAATCACTATCTTTTCTGGCTACATCCAGGGGTGAAGAACTTATTTACTCACTGAGGTGATGCCATAAAGTAAAGCCTGGGAAGAGCCCAAGTACTCCCTTCTCCTCTCTTTAGGTCTATGTTTCCAAGAAATAGGCTTGAGGTTTAGATCTTGTTTCCTTTATCCTTTTTTGTTCCAGATGCAAGTGGAAGAGTTGGGATCTTGGAGCTCTATATTACAGACTGTATGCTGCAATGAGTCAATCAGGGAAGCCATGAGAGTCCTTGAGTCCTTAAGAACTCCCCCTCCCTGCAGAGGCTAGTGGGAGATAGGGGCAGGGAGGTTTTGGACTTGGAACTTGGTGAACTAAGGCCATTTAGAAACTGAGCTAAGCTACTGGACTGAGTTGGAGACTTGGAGTAATGGAAACCTGAATTCAAATCCTGTCACAAACCCAGGCTAGCTGCATGACTCTGTGTGTGCTAACCTTCCTCCCCTCCCCAGAGGCTGAGGTAACGTAGTGAAGGATGATTTCCATCACCACTACCACAGTTGTTGGGGAGCAGGAGATGATGTCTGTACCTGTGAAGAAAATATTAATCTCAAAAAACTAATCTGACTGTCATAATGGAACTGCAGGGCTTGGAGCCATGAATGTGAAGAACACAATAGGCAGGGGTTTGAGCCAATTCAGAGGTGAGAGACCCAGCCTCCCAAGCTCTTTTGAGTACCAGAGAATCCTGAGTGGAGTGAAATGTAACACACCTGGCCTTCAGGCAGTGGGGGCCAGAGAATCACTATCACCCTAAGAGAACACTTCAATATTTGCAGATATGTCATCTAGAAGAGTGATTGTTTCTTCTTGGCTCCAGAGAGCAAACTGAGAAGTAATGAATGGAAGTTACACAGAGATAGATTTTATAAACTCATACAGTGAAATACTTCCTAACCATGAGAGCTATCAGAAAATGGAATGGGCTAATTCAGGAGGTACAAAAGCTAGACGACTACTTTTAAGTCCATAAAACACTTCATGAATGTTAACTTTCACAACAAGCCAGAGAGGCAGGTGCTATTATTATCCCCATTTTACAGATAAGGAAATTGAGGCATATATAGGTTAAATGATTTCTCCAGGGTCACACAATTAGCAAGTCTAAGGTAGGATTTGAACTCAGGTCTTCATGACTACAAGTCCTATGCTCTATCCCCAGCACTACTTAACTCCTATGGTTCCAAGAAGCTGTAGCATGCACAGTGGCCACACTCCAGTAAACCCTTTTGGCAGATGGGCTAAGCCACTTTGTCTCTCAAACCCATCCATGAGTTGGGCAGGAGGAAGGGGAAGTATGTGTCTACAACAAGCATGTGAAGACTTTCCCCAATGGAATGGACAGATGAGAACTGTTTGTTCCAACGGCCAGGAAGGCAGCTGAAGCAGGCACTATGGGGTTCTTACAGCTTGGTTAGATGTGAAAAAAGCTAAGGTCATCCATTGTGTCCCAGGTCATTGCCCATCATCCTGATTCTTGTCCTGCCTCTAGACTGGATGACTTTGGAAGAGAGAGTGAAGCTGACAGCTTTGTGCACCTCTGCCTTACTTAAATCCACTTTATCAAGTGAGTCAAGACATCACCTATCACATAAAAAATGAAGCTTAAGCAACAGTATTTAGGTACAAAGTAGAAGGTATTTCTGGTCAGGCACACGTTGAAGAAGATGCATTCTGAAGTCCCCTCCTACATTGCCATTCCATGATTCTGTATCACTCCCAGATGAGCCTCTATGAATTTGGCCAGGCTAGTCCACAAGTAGCAAACTCAGACCTTGTCCAAAGCTGTAGTCAAAGCCTTGATAGGAGGCTTGATAGGACCTGCCAAAACTTAAGTTCAACTGACTACGCTTTGAGAACTCAAGATCATTCTACTTTAAAGATAATACAAAGGGAATGGACTAGCAGCATAAGATGCTTCAGCCATGTGTAGATGGTTTGGGGTTTTGAGGGGGTTTCTTGGGGGGAAGGGGGTTGGTTTGGTTGTTTGTACTTTGGTGAGGCAATTGGAGTTAAATGACTTGCCCAGGGTCACACACCTAGTAAGTTCCAAGTGTCTGAGGCCAAATTTGAACCCAGGTCCTCCTGACTCCAGGGCCAGGACTCTATCAACTGTGTCACCTAGCTGTCCCCTGTAGATACTTTTGTAATAAACATAAACTAAGAGGGTGGAATTTAAGGACAGCTCAGGTCACAAATAGAATGGAAGAATAGGGATCTTGGAGCAGCTAGGTGGCATAGTCAATAGAGCACTGGCCCTGGAGTCAGAAAGACCTGAGTTCAAATCCAGCCTCAAACACTTGACACTTACTGGACATAGGATACACCCCTGAACACAATGAATTTCAGGCTACCCCAAGAAGATTAGATTTCAGGTAACATATATGGGAATCTTAAAAGGAAAAGATATCTTAAAATACAATTCTGGGTTAACATTGCAGAATTCTGTGACCAAGTCACTTCCATTTCTACTGGATCACTCCCTTCTCTCCTAAAGTTAAACAAAGGTACTTTATTCTCCTTGAACAACTTAATCCTTTATCAGTATAGGAGGGTGGGTTCATTACTAGCCTGCCAATCACTTCTGGTGGGCCAGCAAAGAAGAGACTACCCTTAGGGAGACTAATAGTAAAAACATTTCAATGGTGAGAAGGCAATGACACAAACTAGAATTTAATTTGCTTGTAGAATTAAATGTGAGTATCACCTTTGATCTATTTACCTAAGAAAAACATTTTTTATTCTTTTGTCTTGACCTATAATCCACCTTTCCAGGGGGATTTCCCCAAGTTTGGAAGGGGCTTTAGGAAGAAATATTATTTCTTAATGTGTCTAGAGAATCTAAAAAGGAAGTTTTCATACTTGCTTCCACAAGTACTTTCTATGACATTCAGCAGCATTGCATGTAGCTAGCTGGTGTTTAAGAAACATTTGTGGAATTTAATTAGCATCTAAGCCACCTCAGGACTTTCTTTCTGGGACTCTGAGAATTGATTAACTCTAGGGCAAGAAAGCTTGGTAGGAATAATATTCAAGGAGAACTGGAGAAAGAAAGATTCCTTGTTCAATCAAGGTATTGTTGAAAGGAAGCTCCCAGAATTTTGAAAATGGGCAGAAGGGAGGGTCCTTTGATTCAAAGAGAGAAGTGGAAACAAATGGTGAACTTGGCATCCTGAAGGGATTCTTCCCCTTGAGTCTCTCAAGGTGCAATAAAGAATTTTACTAGTATAAAGCATTGCCAAGCAATGTATGCTCAGGAGGGAGCATGCCTCACTTGGGGCACTTATAGTTTGGTCCAAGGGGAGACAAAAAGGCAATGGATTCAAGAGGATGCCCATGTTGGTGATAATGATGATAATAAATATGATGATGATCAAAGACCATAGTGATACAGTGATAATCATGGTGGCGATGATGATAATATATATAAATACACACACACACACACACACATATGGAGAAGATATTGCTTTTTGGCTGGCTAAAGTTAGAACTTGGAGGGTTGCAGAGATTGATAATCAAAGCAAGATTGGGGTCAGGTGGGTGAAGAACAATGAGGACTCTTTCCTTTTGCTTTTCTTCTGGTTCAAATTCATTCTGCCAATTTGTAAGAGATATAGAGAATTCCTAATCAGATTGTTACCTAGGTCAAAGGACTGTGATATCAACTGTTAAAAAAAATATTTACCTTTAAAGAAAAATATTTATCTTTATCTTAGCATTGGAAGACTCTATCTGGTTTTTGTTACTGGAAATACAATGGCTCATAGCCTCTGGTTATCACTGGAGCACTATTAGCCCGCCCTTATCAAGGAGAGGCTTGTGAGTCACTCTACCTCAGTAGATTAGAGCTAAGATAGAAATCAGGTGGCTCCAATGAGATGAAAACCAGAGACAAAGATAGTAGGGACCTATGTCTAGCAGTGGTCAGAAAACCTATGGAATGAGAGTTTTGATACCCACCAAGAGAGTAGCAGGGACATAGCACCTAGTAGGGAATAACAGAAACATGATAGGATTCCCTGGTGCAGGTTCCACAGAGAACAGTGCCCTATAGAAAGATACTCCAAGGGGCGGAGCCAAGATGGCAGAGTAGAAACAGCTCATCCAAGCCACTCTGCCCCCAGATTCCCCCCAAACTATGTAAAAGGGGACTCTGAACAACTTCTGGAGCTCCAGCACCCACAGAACAACACAGAGAAGCTAACCTCCCGCTGAGGACAGCCCAGCAGCCCTGCAGGAAGGACCAGCGCAGTGCTCTGGGAGCCAGCAGCGCGCAGTGCACAGCGCGCAGAGCGCGGGGATCTGAGCCGAGCCAAGCAGAGCCCAAGTACCCGTGAGCCGAGGTTTTAGTCCCAGGGCAGCACGGCCAGAAGCCGGCTGGAGAGACCCCAGAACACCAGCAGCTATGGCGATTCCAGAACTATCAACATAGACATGCCTAGGACAAAGTAAAAGGTTAGTGCCCTATGGACTTTGGGGCCAATATTTGGGGAATGCGTCGGCTCCCTCCCCTGGGGGCTAGAAGCCTCTGAAGAGACACGACATTTTGTAGTTTTCAGAGGCAGCTCCAGCTCCTGGCTTGCGACCTGTAGAGAGATCCAGCAATCAGTCTTGCGGGGGTAATCGCTCTTGCTTTAACCTCCTTGGATCTGGATTGTGATCTGGGGTGTAGGTCGTGGGTGGGTTTACAGCTTGCCAGAAATGGAAGCTGGCTCCCTCACACATTTGGGGCAAAAGTTCCTGTCTGGCACCAGGCCATACGGTGGCAACAAGCCCAAAAGTCAAGTAATTAAGTGGCAACATGCCAAGGCAAAGGAAAAAGAAAAATGCAACCCTAGACTCCTATTTTGGGGGCATAGAGCGGGAAAAGGACTGTGAAGTCAGAAGTCCTGCTCCAAAAGCCCCAGGGGAAAACATGAGCGGGTTGCAGGCCATAGAGGACCTTAAGAAGGACTTTAAAAATCAAATAAGACAAGTGGAGGAAAAATTGGAAAGAGAAATGAAAAGGATGCAGGAAAAGTATGAAATGAGGGTCAACAGCCTGACTGAGGAAAACAACACCTTAAAAAATAGACTAGCTCAAATGGCAAAGGAGGCCCAAAGGGCAATGAGGAGAAGAATGCCTTAAAAAGTCGAATTTGCCAGATGGAAAAAGAATCTCAAAAGTTCACTGAGGAGATTCATTCCTTCAGAGTTAGACTGGAGCAAATGGAAGCTAGTGACTTTATGAGAAATAAAGATGCTGTTAAGCAGATCAAACAAACGAAAGATTAGAAGGCAATGTGAAATATCTCATGGGAAAAACCACTGACCTGGAGAATAGATCCAGGAGAGACAATTTAAAAATTATTGGACTACCTGAAAGCCATGATCAAGGAAAGAACCTAGAAATCACCCTTCAAGAAATTCTCAAGGAAAACTGCCCTGATGTTTTTAGATCCAGAGGGCAAAATAGAGGTTGAAAGAATCCACCGATCACCTCCTGAAAAAGATCCCAAAAAGAAAACTCCCAGAAATGTTATAGCCAGGTTCCAGAATCCCCAGATCAAGGAGAAAATACTACAAGCAGCCAGGAAGAAACAATTTCAATATTGTGGAAACCCAATCAGAATAGCACAGGACCTGGCAGCTTCTACACTGAGGGATCTAAGGGCATGGAATATGATATTCCAGAGGGCAAAAGAACTGGGAATGAACCCAAGGGTCACCTACCCAGCAAAACTGAGTATTTTGTTTCAGGGGAAAATATGGTCATTCAGTGGAATAGAGGACTTTCAGCATTCTTGAGGAAAAAACCAGAGTTGAATAGAAAATTTGACATCCAGACGCAAGAAGTAAGAGATGCCTGAGAAGGTAATCAGGGAAAAGAAATCAAAAGGAACTTATCAAAGTTGAACTATTTACACTCCTATATGGAAAAGCAATAACTGTGACTGATAATATCTTTCTCACTATGAAAATAATGGAAGAAGGGTGTGTGGTCATATGAATACATATGTGAATGTGTGTGTATATGGTTACAGTTATATATGGATAGAAGGCATAGGTTGAATTTGTTGGGAAGGGAGAATACTCAAGGGATGAAATTATGAGGTGAGAGAAGAAAGTGGCAAGAGGAGATGGGGAAAGACAGGGTAGGGTAAACTATCTCATGTAGAAGAAGCAAGGGGAAGTGGTTGCAAGGGAGGGGGAGAATAGGAAGGCAAAAAGGCAAAACCACATTCTCATTGAATTTGGTTCAGGGAGAGAATGATATACCTACTAAATGGGATATCTCAATGGGATATACATACTATATGGGATATCTTACAGCAGAATAGGGGGAAGGGAGATGAGAGGAGGGATGATGGATGGGAGGGCATCCTTGGGGGGAGGGGAGGTTGGAAGTACCCACTATAGAAGAGGGATAGGATCATGTAGGGAATGGACCAGGTGGGGGGTGGGATGAGTGGGAGGGAATTATAAGCAGCCTTGAACAATATATCTACTATGATAATGTTTTGCATAGCTAGACATGTACAACATATACTGAATTACTTATCTTCCAAGAGGGAATGGGTGACAAGGGAGGAAGGAAATGGATCTGAAATTTGAGGTCATAACATTAAATGTTTCAAATATATATAAATACTATTATTAATACTCTTTTGCTTGTAATAGGGAGATAAGATGTGCAGGCATTGGGACACAAAGATTCACCTTCCTCTAATGGAAAAGTCGAGGGGGTATGGGAGAAGGTATGGGAGAGAGCAGATTGGAGGAAGCGATATCTTGTGGGACTACTATTCTGGGAGGTTGGGTAGGGGAATAATGGGGGGAAAATGATTGTAACTCAAAATCTGGCAGAAATGAATGATGTAAAATAGAAGTTAATAAAGCATTTGTCTAAAAAAAAAAAGAAAGATACTCCAAAGATAAAAGGATGATGATAAAACCAGAAGACAATACTGTCTTTGAGGAAACAGAGGCATGAATTTCCCCTCTAAGCAATGAAAGTGCTGGAGATTGTGTGTGTATATATGTGTATGTATGTATGTATGTATGTATGTATGTATGTATGTGAAGTTGTATACATATGTCTGTATATACAATACACAGACATGTCTGATATGCAGACATATACGTGTGTATGTATGTGTGTGTGAGCATTATATTTATTTCCCCTCCTATGTGATTGACTCCATTTTTATCTATATTCATATCTACTCTTCCCATTAATGGTATATTTATTTGTGGAAGAGTGTTTTCCAGGGTTGGTTTTTTGGGGGGAAAAGAGTGTGGAGGTGGGCACGGAGTATATTATCCATTGAGACATGTAACATTGGAAGAGTATTGATTCTGGAGTCAGAGTTCCTGGATTCGAATTCTGCCTCTAACACTTATGTGTGTGACCTTGAGCAAGTCACCTAATCTCCCAGGAATTCCATTTCCTTATCTACAAAATGAGGAGTTGGGTCTAGATGGCCTGCAAGGTCCCTTCTGGCTTTAGAGTTGTGATCCCATGACCCTATGCAACTTTTCTTCCTAGAGCATTGGGCAAGAGGGACAGAGAGTTAGAAAAGGTTAAATGTGTTTCTCAGGAGTTTTGGTCCTTTGGGTTTTGCTTAATCTTGGGTTTTTACCTCTGTGCTTGGGAAGAAGAATAATAATGGTGATAGCTACTATTTATATAACACTTACTCAAGTCACACAAGTTTTATGTGTCAGAGGTAAGACTTGAACCCAGAACCTCCTGGCTTGGAAGCCACTCACTGCTCCACACTGCCTCTCAATGATGATGAGGATGTTGAAATCATTTTCCATTCTCTGGATCTCAGTTTCCTCATCTGTAAAATGAGATGGTTGGATTAAGTGAGCTCTAAGATCACATCTGGCCCTAAATCTGTGCATATAGCACTGTGCTTGGCATATAATAAGAATGTGTTCATTCTTTCTTCATGATTCTCCACAAGGGGGCATAGGGCTAAGCACACAGTGGATACTGGGTCAGCACTTGTTCATTAAGGGACTGATTGATCACTCACTGGTGCCAACACTGGTCCCACCTCAGGTCTGGGCCATTCTTTAGTCCTTTTGGACTTAAACCTCTCTTTGCCTCAGTTTCCTCAACTGTAAATTTAGGGATAATAATAGCACCTACCTCCCAAGGCTGTTTCAAGGAACAAATGAGATAATATTTGTAAAAAACAAAAACAAAACATTTAGCACACTATCTGACACATAGATGCTTATTTCCTCCCTTCCTCCACCTGCTTTGGGCAGAATGTCATTCCTTGTGACCTCATCCTAGGACCTGCCTGACCCCTCCAGTGAAGTTGCTTAAATTATGAAACTGCTATATCTTAAAATCCAAATTACAACTGACATGTTTGTCACAAGGACTGTATCATTCCCCAATTTGCAGTGGCTGAAATAGACACCTTAGGGACCCAAGAATGCTCTGGTGTTAACACATCTGGGCTTTTCATCTGACACCTGGTGGGCAGGATGTCAGCAGATGTCTAGTGTCACACAGTAACACTGACATTAATAACGCCTGCAGACAGGACATATCATCTCCAGTAATTGGCAGATTCCCACATCAGTGGGCATTTTTTTACAGGGACAGTGATGCCCTTTAAAGACCCCAATCACTGAAAAATCCAACTTCTCTAATGAGAAATGACCATTTCTTGTCCATCTCTGCCTCTCTGTGAAACAAGAGCCAGTCTCCAGGTAAGCTCAGTCACAGAAAGCTGCTACCTTCCCTGGAGATGCAGCGCTAATAAACATCAATAACAGATTCACTGTTAGATGGAGAGGAAGACGGTCCTTTTTAATTCAATTCCATGATATCCAAGAAACATTTATTAAGTGACACTTATGGTGTTCAAGGTCCTGCACTTTAAAATTTTTAATTATAAGATTTCTGGGACACAAGTCCTAGAATGTCAGAGCTGGAAACATCAGCCCCGTCATTCTATAGATAAGGACAATGAAAGCAAAAAAGTGACTGCATGGGATCCTTTGGCAAGTACTAGAACCCAGGTCTCCAGACTCCATTGTACTATGCTGGCTCTATCGGTGCATATCACGTTCTCTCTGTACATTTGAGAGAGAATGAATGAACGAGTGACTGAAAAGGTACTTTTTGTGCTAATATTGTGCTGAGCATTGCGCTAAGTGCTGGGAAAACTAAAGTAAACAAGCAAGAAAATCCTTCTCTTTGGGAACTTACATTCTAATAGTAGAAGACAAGGCATATCAGGCAGAGGGGAGTATTTTTGGATAAGGAAGTTAGAGGAAATGGTGATTGGCACCACAGGACAATTAACTGACCCTCCTTCCCAGGAATGACTGTGTTGATTTGAATTCTATCCTTAAAGATACAGTTGGAAAGTGAAGGAATGGAGGGAGAAGGAAGAACACACCTATAGCATCATGGCATGGAGATGGCCAGGGAATGGTGTGATGAGTCTGAACAAGATAATGGGAATGTGGGAAAAGTAAAGAAGTATGGAATAATGCATTTAAGTTATATTAGGATTTGTACTAGCTAAAAGATAGGTCCTAATCCCAGGAACACTTGACTTAAAATCTGACCTCTGGGGTGGCTAGGTGGCACAGTGAATAGAGTACTAGCCCTGGAGTCAGGAGGACCTGAGTTCAAAATCCAATCTCAGACACTTAACACTTATTAGCCGTATCACATTGGGCAAGTCACTTAACCACGATTGCCCTGACTTCCCCCCTCCAAAATGCAAAAAAAAATCTGACCTCAGATACTTCTTCCTAGCAGTATGAACCTGAGCAAGTCACTAGAATTCAGTCTGCCTCAGTTTCTTCAACTGCAAATTGGGGGTAATAATAACACGCACCTCACAAGGTTGTAAGGATTGAATGAGATAATATTTGTGAAGATATTAGCACAGTGCTTGACACATGGTAGGCATTTAATAACTACTTATTCCCTCTCCCTTCCCCCTCTCTTCCTAAAAGATTTGTAGCAGGAAAAGTCTTTGGGCCTTAAGATAAAAGCACACAGCAAAGCTGACTCCTTTGATAAAGAACAAGATCTCCAGCTGGGAGCAGAAAGGAGCTCTACAATCACCTATCTGTGCCATATATGTATGCTTATAATGTGCCCAGTATAGCCACACTTGGCAGTAGCCAGCAGCAGTGATGGATCCAACATAACAGTTACTGCCACATGAGAACAGAAGAAAGCAATGTTCAGTAGACACTACTTGCTTAGCCCAACTTTATGGGGGAAATATTTTATTGCTACTCTTCTTATAATGTTATTTAATTGACTTTGATTTTAGTTACTGTATCCTCTGACTGATTAGTAAAGGTAAACACATTGGTGGAGATTCACAAGCTATGATTTAGTGTAGATGTAGACCCACATAGTACTATGAACCTGGGATAGCCTCATCTGGGGGTACTTGAAACAGAAACAAGACAATGGGTCCTAATTCTACTGCAACTTTGTCAAGCAAAACGAATCTATAACTGAGCCAACTAGCTACTCCTTTCTCTATAGGGAGACTAAACTGTAGAAAAGCATCTTGGGCCAGAGGGTGGCAGGCAGGGTAAAATTCCAAGGACTCTATTCTTCTTAGGCAAAGGTTTTCCTGGAACTTTTCCTTCCTTTGGATGAAAGGGAAGTGCCTCATGCCCAGTAATAAAATTCTAACCAGATTTACTGACCCTGAATTTGGAAGAGGAAAAGGTAGATCTATGGGAAAGTTCCCATACACACCAAAATATTCAAAGGAGCATTTTTTGCATAAAAAAATGGAGTTGGGGGGAGGGAAGTAACTTCTACTGGTTGAGGAATGTTGAACAAATTGTGATATATGACTGTGGGTACAGGGGATAGGGGCTATATCTATGATTTCATTGATATAGGGAATTCCCAAGTGAGGAAAGTCCCTATACCAATACAAGTTGACACCTTCTCCACAGCTTATAGTCTTAGAGAGTTGCCTAGAATACTGAGAGTTTATCATGATATACTTAGATTCACACAAGCAGTGTTAAAGGTAGGACTTCAATGCTTGTCATCTTGACTTCAAAGTTAGTTCTCTATTCACCTCTCTATGCTTCCTTTTATATGAAAATAATAGAATATTATTGCATCATAGGGAATTATAAGAATGAGGAAGAAAGGGGTGGCCCAATAGTGGCACACTGGACCTGGAATAAGAAAAACCTGAGTTCAAATCCAGCCTCAGACATTTACCAGGTGTGACCAAGAGCAACTCATTTAACCTCTGTCTGTCTCAATTTCCTCATCTGAAAAATGGAAATAATAATGGTACCTACTTCCCATGGTGGTTGTAAGGGTCAAATGAGATGGTCTGAAAAAGATGCTTTGCAAACACAAGGCACTATATAAATGCTCGTTGTTATTATTATTAAGTAAAACTGGGGGGGGGGGGAGTAGAAACAAGAGACTAATATGTGTAGTGACCACGATAATGGAGAGGAAAACAGTACTAAAGGATAAAAGGATTCAGATTATTGTAATGACCAATCGTGATTTCAGGACTGAATGTCCAGTTGTTTTTTGTCGTATCTGACTTTTCATGACCCTTTTGGAGGTTTTCTTGGCAAAGATACTGGCGTGATTTGCCATTTCCTTCTCCAACTTATTTTACAGATGAGGAAACTGAGTCAATCAGGATTAAATGACTTGCCCAAAGTCACATAGGTAGTAAGTGTTTGAGACCAGATTTGAACTCATGAAGAGGAGTCTTCCAGCTTCTGGGTCTTGCACTCTATGCACTATGGCGCCACCTAGCTGCCCTTCCGGGACTGATAATAATAGCTAGTAATAACTCTTTTATTAAGATTTCGTGTGATATTTGTAAGGCATTTAGCATGGCACCTTACATATAATGAGCACTTGACAAATACTCGTTACTTTCCTTTATTTTGTTCTCACCACAGTGCTGGGAGAGAGGTACTATTATGATCCCCGTTTTAGATGAGGAAAAAGAGACAAACAGAGAGTGTGACCTTCCCAAGATCACACAGCTAGTGAGTGTCTGAGGCTGGATTTGAACTCAGTTCTTCCTGATTCCACGTCCAATACTCTATCCACTGCACCACCTAGCTACCTTAGCAGCACCTGCCTCTATGAAAATGAAATCAATTTTCTCTGACTGACTAGGCAGTGAACAGCAGATGCAGAAGTTTGCATATATCAGAAGAGGGGGTTGTTAAGTTGGTTTTCTCACTTACTTCTTTTTCTTTGTTTCAAGAGAGAGTTTTGACTCTATGTCCGAAATGCTTGTGTGCTTATTGGCTCCTGTAGATTAGTGTTTGTATGTCCTCACTGGGTCTCATATCGGCCACAGAACCTTGAGTAGAAATACCTAGAAACCCTTTCCTAGTTCTTGCCTTCAAAGGATATAGGGGTATAAATTTAAAACTATTTTAAATCTGATCCTTTAATTTGACATCTGAAGAAACTGAAGCCAAGAGAGGGGGAATTATTTTCATAAGGTCACATGAAAGTAGCAACTAAGATTGAAAACCATTCCCTTGACTGAATCCATCACTGTTTCTGGCACCCTGTGCCAAGAGAGAGGGATCTCATGCTTCATTCCACCATCCAAGACAAGGGACCTAGTCCAACCTTCTTGTTTCACAGAAGAGGAAACTGAGGCCATCCCAGGGAAATAGAATAACTCTCCAAAGGATCATACAATCAGAGACCTGAAGATCATCCACCTCAGAGACCATTTTTTGTCTCATTTTATAGCTAAGGAAACTGAGTCCCAGGAGGTGGAATATCTTCTTGCCCAAGGATCCTAGATCAGAAAAGGACTTCAGAGGCCATCTAGTCCAACATCTTCATTTTATAGATCAATCAGTCCAAAAGCACTTATTCAGCACCAGTTGTGTGCTAGATAGCACTGGGGATTCGGGACCTGTCCCCACAAGGTCTGGACAGATGAAGGGACCTGGCCATAGTCACACAAGCAGTCATTCCCTTGGAAGATAATGTGGTAGAGTGAAATGAATGCTGAATTCAGAGTCTAAGGATCTGAATATAAATTCCAGCTCTGTTACTACTGTACATGGAACCCTTATGGACCTTAGTTTCTTCTTTTAAAAGGAGGGGCAGCCAGGTGGCACAGCAGATAAAGCACTGGTCCTGGAGCCCGAAGGACCTGAGTTCAAATATGACTTCACACACTTATTAGCTGTGTGACCCTGGACAAGTCACTTAACCCCATTGCCTCCTTAAACAAATAAATAAATAAAAGGAAGTGGTTGGACTATACGACCTCCAAAGTCCTTTCCAGTTTGAACTCTGATTATTGGATATTTAGATATCACTTTGGCAGAACCTTCTAAAAACCATAGACAGCTCCCCCGCCCCCAAATAAGAAAAGGATAAAAGATACTTATTTTTCTCCTCTGAGCAAATCTCAGGACCACAGCACCTGACTCCCAGTAAAGTAGGTCAGGGCAAAACTTCTATGCCTTCTGTTGTGAAAGTCTGAGCTACCACAACACCCATGGAACATTTGGGGAGATTCACATGTTCCCCCTTCCTCCCACAAGTGACTATAGCACCTGCCATGGGGGAGGAGAATGATCAAAGTAAGTCCTGGATGGCTCTAAGCCTGCACATGCCTGGGTCCACTTTATATGCCCCCTCCTCATGTGAGTCCCACCTTCACTGCCCCATCCATGGCCCTCCCACCCCCTCCATTCCTGGGTGTTGTACTTAAGAATTCCGGGCACTTCAACCCTTCCCTTCTATAAGGCCAGTTGCTGCCTAATTTCCCAGCTTTTACTTCCCAATCTCATATTTCCCCTGCCTTCAGGGAGTTCATAATCTCCTGAATGACTGAATAACCCATTGCCCCAGCCAGGCCTAAGTGAGTTCCAGAAAACATTTGAATTTATCAAGGCTTTATGCTGATCCATTCCTAGGACCTCATGCAGACACCCACACTATACCCCCACCATTCTCCCATTGAGTGGGAGCAGTAAGGTACAGAGTCTTCTGTAGGAAACGTGTGAAATTATAAAACAACCCCCCCAAAAAAAACCAACCCAGCAACTCCTGGAGATTTGCTGGCATTTGAATAAGATGATTGAGTTCCTGAAATAATTTATTCATGTGCATCATAGTTTCAGAATATGCAAACGTCAATCAGTTCATTGATGTGTAGTCTAATAGAGAAAGCATGGTTTTGTAGTTAGGGGACCTGTGTTTAATTCCCAGCTTTCCCACTTATTAGTTGTGTGATCTTGGGTCAGTGTAATCATCTCTCTGGACCTCAGTTTCCCCATCTGTAAAATGAGGAGATTGAACACCATGACCTTGGAAATCCTGCAGATCTAGGCTACACCTTGTCAGCCCTATCTTAAACTGCTCTTCTGTGTACTCTCAGCTGCAGCCAGACTGGAAATGCATCTTCAAGGTCCCTACTGAGGAGTGTGCTGGTAAGTGTTTAACAACTGGTTTTCCAGGAGGAAAAAAGTGTGCAGGACACACTTTGAAGTTTAATCTGCACTATTAACATTTTCTCCATCACTTTCTTAAGACTAGACAATCAACAAAGCAATAAACTAACCCTAATCTGTAGCAATTGCTGATTTCTAAGGTGTGAATGCTTCCACTAGCTGAGACTCATCTGATCTAATTCAAGCTGACTCCAGCACTTCCCAGTCCCCCTCCCAAGCCCCCATCCCATACCTAGGCCAATTAATTATGTTCTTCCCTCTTTGTTTATATATGGAAGGCAACCTTAGAAGGGAAGGCTCAACAACGGCTCCTGAAGAAGGCAGTGTCTGAGCCGAGCCCTGAAAGACAGGGACCAAGAGGTAGAGGTGAGGAAATAGAGCATCAAAGGCATGGGCAACAGCCAGTGTAAAGGTATGGTGATGGGAAATGAGAAATTGCTTTTTTTCCCTTGGGCTTTTATGACGTACTTTACCTACTTTGCCCTTTTCCTGTACTTCTTTTATCAGACCTACTTCAGAACTGCTCAGGCCAAAGTCAAGGCCAAAAGTCAGTGAGGTCAGACATCTGAAAAAACAAGGGAGCCAGTTACCCCTCTGCCTTGGAAGAGGACCTTATAGTGAGGGAAAATCTCTGGCAGGGGAATGAAGGGTCAGGTGCTAGGGATAATTATGAGATTCCCCCACTACCCAAATGTGTTCCTAGGGAGGTAAGGGAGATTCTACCAAGATTTTTCTCATGGTCTCCAGATTTCAGAGGCAAGAGCACTATAGGCATGGAACATTACATATACTGAATATTGGTTAGTTTTGTTATAAGGGCTAGCTGAACAGTTAGGAGAAGGATGAAGGACACGTTTACTCATTCATTCAACAAGCATGTATTAAGCTTCTACTGTATGCCCAATATTATGCTAGATACTAGGGATGAGAACACAGTGATGAAACAATTCCTCCCTTAGGGAGGTGGGGTGAGGTGATAACACAAATACATGTAGGTGTATACTGAATGCTAACAAACCAGATACAAAGTTATTTAAGGATGATAAAACAGTAAAAAATATCAATACAAATTTAAAATAATTTTCAAATGTTCTTCCTTCAAAGTCTACCGGGGTGGGGAAACCTGTGGCCTCGAGGTCACATGTGGCTCTCTAGGTCCTCAGGTGTGGCATTTTGGCTGAGTCCAAGTTTTATAGAACAAATCCTTTTATGAAGGGGATTTGTTCTGTGAAGTTTGGATTCAATCAAGGGGCCCCACTTGAGGACCCAGAAGACCACACGTGGCCTCAAGGTTGCAGGTTCCCCACCCCTAAATGAAGCTTTTTTATTCATCTCCCCAGCTTAAAGTGAATTCTCTCTCCTCAAATGTCTTATAATTCTCCCAATCTTTTTATCTAAATCTCTTTCTGTCTCTCTCTTTCCCTGTCTCTGTTTCTCTATCTCTCATCTCCTTTTATCACTGTCTTTGTCTTTGTCTGTCTTTGTCTCTGTCCGCCTATCTCTATTTCTGTGTGCTCCCCCTTTTCTTCCCCTCTTTCTCTCTCTCCCCCTTTCTCTCCCTCCCTCAGTTCAAATCCAATCTCAGACAGACACAGTTACTAAGGGTCTGACCCTGGGCAAGTCACTTAACCTCCATTTGCCTTAATAATAGCACCTATCTCCCAGGATGTTGTGAGGATCAAATGAGATAATATTTGTTAAAAGCACTTAGCACAGCTCCTGATACTTACAGTAAACACTAGATAAATGCTCATCCCTCCCTTCCCCCTCTTCTCTTTCCCTTTGTCCTTATGTTCTACCTTACATTGTATTTGTCTGGGTACAATATTGTATACCCTCCCCCACATGCCTTAAGTACCACAAGGATAGGAACCATACCTTCCTTATTGTTGTATCGCTCTTAGTGTTGAACAGTGTTTTTCACATAGTAGGTATTCGTAGAATCGAAATGATGATCTGGGAAGCCATTTAACTTTCTGCCTAATCCAGGAACATAAGGATCACAGAATGAGACTTTACAGAACATCTGGTCCAGCTCTCTCATTTTACAGAAGAAGCTGAAGTCCACAGGAGTTAAAGGACTTACCCAAGGTCATCTGTATAGGCAATGAGTGTTAGAACCAGCATCTGAACCCAAATCCTTTTACTTCAAACCCAGCCCTCTTTCTACTGCATTATACTGATCCTGAATCTCTGTTCTGATGAAATCTCTCTTGATGTTGTTATTTTTCACAACTGAGGGTATATAAAATTTTTTTTTCTGAATATGATCAAATCCAAAATGTAATTAGTTTCATTCTTGTAAAGAAAAATTAAACAACAGCCCCTCCTCTTCTCTCCCTCCCCCATAACCTTCTTGAAGACGAAGACTGAGGCATCCCAAAATAATATGAAAATCCTTCTGGCCCGGTGCTCCAGCGGACTTATTAGCCAGCCAGATAATTAATGTAGCTATAGCTCTGTGTTCCCCAGAGAACTTTATTTTTAAATTAAAAAAAATGTGACAGTCACCCCATAACATATGCTTCATGAGTAATCAGATTGAACGAGGGATGGGAAGACATTACGGATGAAGTTGGTCGATTTGCTGAATATTAAACTCAACACATGGTGAGCTGTACAGAGTTCATTCTTTGTAATGAAGACCATATGCCCTGTGGGGAGGAAACATAGAGGCTTCCTGGGAGAGGAGATCTCCAGGGCTCTGAGATGTGCTCCTTCCCTTCTCTTCTATGCTCCTAGCTGCCATTCATGTTCAATCTTCTATTTCTACATGCATATAACAACAACCTAGGACTGGTCTTCCTGCATCCAGTCTTTCTCTCTTCGATTCTTCTGCATAGAATACCCAAATAATCTTCTTAATGAATAGCTCTAATAATGTTATACCCCAGATCAATAACCTTCAAAAGCTCCCAAATAGGTGGGACAGTGGATAGAACAGTGGGCATAGAATTAAAAAAACTCATCTTCATGAGTTTGAATTTGGCCTCAGACACTTACTAGCTGTGTGATCCTGGGCAAGTCACTTAACTATGTTTGCTACAGTTTCCTCATCTTCAAAATGAACTGCAGAAGAAAATGGCAAACCAATACAGGATCCTTGCCATGAAAACCCCAAAAGGGTAACAAGAGTTGGGCACAACTGAAACAGCTCAACAGCCACCACCACCAACCTTCTTATTGCCTATAGAACAAAGTCCAAATTCCTCAACCTAATGTTCAGGCCCTCACCATCTCTTGCCAGAACTATTGCAAGAGACTACATTGAACTCCCTACTCCCAGGCTTTCTACTCTCTAATCCATTCTCTCCATAGCTGTCAAATAGATGTTCCTAAAACATAGTTCTGACCCTGTCACATACACCCTGAAAAATCATAGACTCATAGAGATTCAGAAACTTCAGAGGCCAACTTCGATACTAACCTCCTGTTCATTGTTTAAAAAAGGAAACTGAGACCCAGGGAGGTGGAGACCCAAGGTCACAGGTAGTATGTTCAAATTACAAGCTTTGAGCCCATATCAATCAACCAATCAGCAAGCATTTTAAATGCCTTCTGTGTACCAATCACCTTACTAGGCACCAGGGATACAAATACAAAGAATAAAACAACCCTTAATAACAAGAAGTTTACAGTGTGTATGTACATATAGAATAAATATTTTAAAATATAAGATAGTTAAGAGATAGGAATCTAGCAGTTGGGTGGGAAGAGATAAGGAGAATCTTTATGAGGAAGATATTGCTTGAGTTTCACCTTGAAAGGAGAGGATGAAGGAATTCTATTAGGTGAAGGTGAAGAAGGCATGGAGGATGTCTAGGTCAAAGGCTTGGAGATGGGAGATGTAATAAATACAGTAATAAATAATGAGCTTGCAAAGATAGGTTGGGCTCAGGTTGTAAAGAGCATTAAAAGCCAAGTGGGGTTCTCTGAGTATATATCCAGTTCTCGTGACACATTAGCAATGGTTCCCTATTGATTTTAGGATAAAATCTAAAAACACACTAACCTTAGTCTGGTATTTAAAGATTCCCATTATCTGGCTTACACTTACATAGAGGTGACTAGATGGTGCCATAGTACACAGAGCATTGGACCTGGAGCCAGGAAGAACTGAGTTCAAATCCAGCCTCAGACACTTACTGGCTATGTGACTCTGGACAAATCAATCTCTTTCTGCCTCAGTTTCCTCATCTGTGAAATGGGGATAATAATAGTATCTATCTTTCAGGGTTCTTATGAGGATCAAATGAACCAATCTTTGTGAAGTGTTTTGAAAACTTTAGAGAACTATATAAATAACTATTATTATTACTTTTCCAAACTTATTTCATATGATTCCTTTTTATGTACTATCTATTCAAGTCAAAATGACTTGCCAGGTATTATTCATACATAAAGTCCAATATCCCAACTCCATGTCTTTTCAGTGGTTGTCCATTGTGTTTGGAAGGCACTCTTTCCTGACTTGAGAATGCTTATTTTCTTTCTTTCTTTCTTTCTTTCTTTCTTTCTTTCTTTCTTTCTTTCTTTCTTTCTTTCTTTCTTTCTTCCTTCCTTCCTTCCTTCCTTCCTTCCTTCCTTCCTTCCTTCCTTCCTTCCTTTCTTTCTGGAGGGGGAAAGGCAAGACAATTAGAGTTAAGTGATTTGCCCAAGGTCACACAACTAGTAAGTGTCAAGTTTCTGAGACCAGATTTGAATGGATTTGAACTCAGGTCCTCCTGACTACAGTGTTGGCGCTCTATTCACTGCACCACATGGCTGCCCCTTATTTTCTCTCAAACATAGTTCAGGCTCTGTTTTCAACAGGAGACCTTTCCAGGTCTGGACTGGTGTTAGGACTATCTCCCTCTAGAAATTGCTATGTAGATTCTAGTAACTCCCCCACCCCACTTGAGTGGAATGTAAGCTCTGTAAGGACAGACATTATTTTGTTTTTGTCTTTTATCCCCACATAACAACTATTTAACAACAATAGCAGTAATAATAATAGCTAGCATTTCCTTAGCACCCATAAGGTTTGCAAAGGATACTATTATTATTCCAATTTTACAGGTGGGCAAATAAAAGTTGAGACATTTTGAGAGACTTGTCCAGTGTCTGAAGCCAGATTTTCCTCTCTAATCAATATTTATTAAATTGACCTCCACGAGTTCAAAGACCTCCTTTGCTTTTAAAGTATGATACCTTGTCCCCAACCTACCTTCCCTAGCTTTCCTTCTGAAAAGAATGGTGGAGGTACTATAAAATACAAACCTTCACCCGACTCATAATTATCCCTCAAGCTGTGTCTAGGCAGGAGTTCTACTGAGAAACAATCGAGTGATTTCATACAGGGAAAAATGAGAGACTGACAAGCACCCTGTTCTTCCTAAGCACACAGCATAATGCTAGACCAGACGCCTCCTGGGGACCTGGCTGCCTGACTAGGGAACCTGGGTGGAGGAAACTAGCTTTGGCCCAAAGGATTGTCCACTGTTGTCCTGCCCCTCCTTGCAACATGGTGTGAACCCTTCCATGAGTGGGCCCCAAGTTTGTGCTAGCTCTGTTCTAGTGAACAATCAATTAGCAAATATTATTATGGTAGGTGCTAGAAAACAATCCCTGCCCTCAATGAGCTGAAATTCTAACCAGCGCAACAATGAATACATATTCAGAATATGAACACAGGGTAGTTTGGGGAAGGGAGAGCATTAGCATTGAGGGGATCAGAAAAAAAAAAAAGACTTTGGGCATAAGGTGTTCCTTGAGCTGAATCATGAAGGAAACCAAGGATTTCCAGAGGTGAGCAGGAATCTTAAATGAGATTGAGAAAGCACTTATGTGTTTAGCACTAACTACTAACTCAAGATGTTGTGGTGTCTAAGATGAGCTGAGATTCACTAGCAGGTGATATCATACCATGTGAGCCTCATACCATGCCATATATAGTCCATGTGAAGCAAGGAATTTTCAGCCTGCAAAAGTGAAGATTGGTTTGGGGGGGGGGGACAGGAAGGGGGGCCACCACAGTTCTACTCAAGATTTTAACAGCTCTGTGGGAGCCAAATTAGACTTGTTCTGCTAGGCCCCTCGGGGCAGAACTAGAAGGGATGTATGGAAGTTGTAAGGAAGTGAATTTGGGTTTGATGTAAAGAAAAACTTCCCAGCAATTATAGCTGACTAAAAGTGGAGTTAGGTGCTTTGAAAGGTAGTGGTTTTATTAAATTTATTAGTTTATTAAATTACTACAAAGGAAACAAGAAGAAAGACTTGTCTAGAGAAAGAACTGATAAATAAAAGTATATATAGAATAATTTTACATATGTAACCTATTTCTGTCTAATGGTAGCCATCTCTTGGGTGGGGTAGGGAGGAGGGAAGGAAAAGAAGAAATTTACTTGATAATTTTGCTGCATATTTGAAAGGAATAGCAAGTTGTGCATAGTAGATTTGCAGCTTCATACACAATCATCTTTTTATTGTACTATGTTATGGAAACATTTGTTTTATTTCATAAATTAAAAATAAAATTAATAATAAAAAAGGAAAAGTAGTGGATTCCTCTATCCCTGGAAGTCTTCAGACAAAGGCTGGATGATCATTTGTGGGGTATGGCATAAAGGACGTTCTTTGTTCAGGTAGACTGTAGTAGATGGCCTCTGGGGTCCATCCCAGACTCTGAGATTCTGTGATTCTCATGATGCCATATGAAGAGAACTGATGAATAAGGAAGGAGTCAGACCAGAGTCAGCTGGTGTAGTTAATAATTCTTCTAGCTTATCCTCATTAGCTGGGGATCCTCTACTTGCAGGTGCGGCTAGGCTACAAATGAGAAGAATCATCACCATGTATCCTTGGAGTAACAATCTGTCCTGGGGCTACAGCTGCCCCAGAGGTCCCTCAGAGCTACCCCCAGCAGTTTGTAGCCAAGGAGATCTGAACCAGGGTATCCACTTGGGGAGCCCCCAGCAGTATCCTATCGTAATCTGGGGTCTGTCTGATATTCTATTCCAGTTTTTTATATGCTTACTCTGATTTATGTTAATTCAAGTGGTCAGCTGTCACTACTCAAGGATTAGAAAGTATCATGGCTTGGTGTGGCTCATTTTATAATGAGAATCATTTATTATTGAACAAGTGTTCAACAAACACCATAAAATCCATTAATAATTTTTATACGCTTTATCCCAACTGAAAAATGATGTGTTCCACCTTTCTGGGCAGACATTTTACAAGGGAATGAAAGAATTAGGGGAGGTGTGTGTGTGTGTGTGTGTGTGTGTGTGTGTGTGTGTGTGTGTGAATATTTTTTTCTGGAGTGACACCATTTAACATATGGTCAAAGCACAAGACACAGAGATATTCTGATCAGGCTGGTTCAAGCCTCTGAGAATCTCCAGATATTTCTGGGCCAGGTATAAGCAAAAAGTAACTTTGTGAGGGGAGTCAGAAAGATACTACACCAGCTCAGCATAGCTGCCAAGATGATCTTCTTAAAGCATGGTTCTGACCATATCACTGTGCTACTTAAGAAGCTTCAGTGGCTTCCTATTAAATCTTGGATAAAATTCATATTCCTCTGTTTAGTATTTAAAGCCCTTTACAATATGACTTTAACCTACCTTTTTAGATTTCTTTCACATTTTTCCTCCTCAAATATCCCACATGTGGCCACTGGCCTAATTATTTTTGCCTGTATAGAGCATCCATCCATCTCCCACCTCTATGGCATTGCATATTACTATCTTCCTAATTGCAATGCTCTCCCTCCTCACTGCTACTTCCTAGGATTTCTAGATCCCTTCAAAGCTCAGGTGCCACCTCCTATGTGTGATTCTGGATAATCTTTAGTTGTTGATGTTTTTCTCCCCTCCTCACCAAAAATTCTGTATTTTATACATATTTTGTGTTTAATCATCAATGTACAGATTACATCCTCCTCTCCTCATGCAGAATGTACTCTTCGTGGGGACAAAGACTGTTTACTTTTCATCTTTACTTTACAGTCAGTGCCTAGCATAGGGTTTTGAACATTGTAGACACATAATAGATGCCAGTGGAAGGGAATGAAATGGAACTGAATGAAACAGAATGGAATTGAATAAAATATGATAATATGGAATGGGATGGGATGGAATAGAATGGGATGGAATGGAATAAAATGGGATAGGATAGGATGGAATGGAATTGAAAAGTAAAACTTGAAGGGGTCAGAGCCAAGATGGTGGAGTAGAAGCACAAACTTGATGTGAGCTCAGGCTCCAAAGAATTACAATACCTGTAAAAAGAGTCTTTGAACAAATTTTAAAGCTACAGAACCCACAAAGTGACAGAGAGAAACAAATCTCCCACTGAAGACAGCCAGTAGGCCAATAGGAAAGGTCTGGGAACTGAGTGTAATCCTACAAGAGCTGCACAGTTCCAGCCCCAGGGAAGCCCTGACCAGCAGCGGCCCGAGCAGACTTCAGGAGAGTCAATAGCCAGCAGCTGTGGTGACTTCCAGACTTCTTAACTCATAAACACCCAAGACGATGTAAAAGATCAGTGCAGAACTTTGTTGGAACAGGGGAGGACAAAAAAGCATAACCTGACTGCTGCCCCCTGGGGCAAGAAATGGGCAGAGGTGCAGAGGTTGCACTGAGCTGCATAGCTGCCTCTGGGGCTCCTGGCCTGTAGATTTTAGGGGGACCAAATGACCATTCAGAGGGTAATCACTCTTGCTTTAACCTGCTTGGATCTGGATTGCTGTCTTGGGTGGTGGTCCTGGGGTGTGTGACCAGTGAGCCAGAGCCTGTGAGGGCTGTAGAGATGGCACCCCCCTAATAGCTCTAGGAGCTGCAAAAACCCCAGCTATTTGGGACATAGCTCTCTCCATTCTGGAAGCAGAGTTCTATCATGGCAAAGAGCTCAAAAGTCAAGTAATTAGCTGGCAATATGAGCAAGTACAAGAAGCACAAATAGATGATAGAATATTTTGGGGGGGACAAAAAGGATCAAAGCATGGAGCAGGAGGAAAACAGTGAAGTCAGAACTCCTGCATCAAAACCCTCCAAGAAAAACATGAACTGATTACAGGCCATAGAGGAGCTCAAGAAGGATTTTGGAAATCAAGTAAGAGAAGTGGAGGAAAAATTGGGAAGAGAAATGTGAATGATGAAAGAAAATCATGAAAAGTAAGTCAACAGCCTGCTAAAGGAGATCCAAAAATACACTGAACAAAATATCACCTTAAAAAATAGACTAACTCAAATGGCAAAAGAGTCCCAAAAAGCCAATGAGGAGAAAAATGCCTTAAAAAGTCAAATTTGCCAGATGGAAAAGGAATTTCAAAAATTCACTGAATAGAATAACTCCTTCAAATGTAGATTGGAGCAATTGGAAGCTAGTGACTTTATGAGAAATCAAGATACTTTAAAACAGATCCAAACAAATGATCCAAACAACAACAACAACAACAACAAAATAGAAGGCAATGTGAAATATCTCATGGGAAAAACCACTGACCTGGAATATAGATCCAGGAGAGATAAAAGAAATCAAAAGTAACTTATCAAAGTTGAACTATTTACATTCCTACATAGAAAAACAACAACTGTGACTGATGAAACCTTTCTCAGTATGAAAATAATTGAAGAAGGGTATACAGGCATATGAATACATATGTGAATGTGTATATATGCTTACAGGTATACATGGATAGAGGGCACAGGTCGAATTTAGTGGGAAGGGATGATACTTAAGGGGCAAAGTTAAGAGGTGAGAGAGGAATGTGGCAAGAAGACATGGGGAGAGACGGGGGTAGGGGTGAACTATCTCTTGTAGAAGAGGCAAGGGGAAGTAGTCACAGGGGAGGGGAAGAACAGGAAGGCAAAAAGGCAAAACCATGTTCTCACTGAGTTTGGCTCAGGGAGAGAATGACACATACTAAATGGGATATCTCACCCTGTAGAAGAGTAGGGGGAAGGGGGATGAGAGGGAGGAGGATGGAGGGGAGGGCATGCTTGGGGGAGGGAAGGTGGAGGCACCCACTTTTGAAGAGGGACAGGATCAAAGTAGGGAATGGACCAGGTGGGTGGGGGGGATTGGTGGGAGGGAAATATAGTCAGTCTTTTACAATATATCTACTATGGTAATGTTTTGCATAGCTATGCATGTACAACACCTACTGAATTGCTTATCTTACCAGCGGGAGTAGGTGACAAGGGATGAAGGGAATGGATCTGGGATTCGAAGTTTTAAATTAAATGTTTCAAATATATATAAATGCTATTTTAATACTATTTTGCATGTAACTGGGAGATAAGATATGCAGGCATTGGGGCACAAAGATTCACTTTGCCCTAATGGAAAAGTCAAAGGAGGTATGGGAGAAGATATGAGAGAGAGCAGATTGGATGAGGGGATATCCTGTGGGACTGCTATTCTGGGGTGGTGGATAGGGAAAAAAACTTGTAACTCAAAATCTGGCAGAAATGAATGATGTAAACCAGAAGTTAAAAAATAAAATAATAATAATAAAATAAAAAAAGAAATTATCAAGCAAAATTGCCCTGATATTCTAGAACCAGAGGGCAAAGTAGAAATTGAAAGAAACCACCAATTGCCTCTTGAAAAAGATCCCAAAAAGAAAACTCTTAGGAATATTACAGCCAAATTCCAGAGTTCCCAGGTCAAGGAGAAAATACTGCAAGCACTCAGGAAGAAAGAATCTGAGTATTGTGGAAACATAATCAGGATAATAACACAAGACCTAGCAGCTTCTACATTGTGGGATCAAAGGGCTTGGAATATGATATTCTGGAGGTCAAAGGAGCTAGGACTAAAATCAAGAATCACCTACCCAGCAAAACTGAGTATAATGATTCAGGGAAAAGTATTATCATTCAATGAAATAGAGGATTTTCAAGCATTCTTGATGAAAAGACCAGAGCTGAACAGAAAATTTGACTTTCAAATACAAGGAGCAAGAAAAGCATGAGAAGGTAAACAGGAAAAAGAAATCATAAGGAACTTAACAAAGTTAAACTATCACATTCCTACATGGAAAAATAGTAATTGTAACTCATAAGACTTTCCTCTGTATGAGGATAGTTGAAGGGAATATATATGTATATCTGTTTACATACATATATATGTATGTATAGGAGGGTGTATGTGTATATAAATATATATGTGAGTGTGGGCATATGTATATTCATGTTTACATAGACAGAGGGCACAGGATGAGTTGAATATGAAGGGAGGATATCTAAAAAATAAAATTAGGAGGTGAGAGAGGAAATTATTGGGAAGAGAAAGGGGAAGATAGATTAGGGTAAAATATATCATATAAAAGAGGCAAGAGAAAACTGTTACAATGGAGTGGAAGAGCAGGAAGGTGAAACTCAATGGGACAACATTACTCTCATTGAATTTGGCTTAAGGAGGGAATAACATGCACACTCAAATGAGTATCTTATCCTACAGGAAAATAGGGAGGGTAGGGGATAAGAAGGGAGATGATAGAAGGGGGGCAGATTGGGGGAGAGGGTAGTTAGAAGCAAACATTTTTGAAAAGGGATAGGGTCAAAGGAGAAAATAGAATAAGTGGGGTAGGACAGGATGGAGGGAAATATAGTTAGTCTTTTACAATATAACAATTATGGAAATCATTTGGGTAACTAACTACACATGTACAACCCCTATTGAATTGCTTATCTTCCCAGTGGAGACGGGTGAGGAGAGAAAAAGGGAAAAAATCTGGAACTCAAATTTTTAAAAACAAATGTTTAAAAAAATTTGTCTTTTACATTCAACTGGGATATAAGATATACAGGCACTGGGGTATAGAAATCCATCTTGCCCTACTAGAAATTGGGGGGGGGGGTCGGGGAGGATATAAGAGAGGGTTTTTTTGAGAGAGAGATTGAGGGAAGGGGTATTCAGTAGGCTTGCTATTTTGGGGTGGGGTAGGGGAAAGATGGGGAGAAAAAACTATAATTCAAAATTTTGTGGAAATGAACGTTAGAAACTAAAAATAAATTAATTAATTTAAAAATTTTTTTGAAAAGTAAAACTTGAGCTAAGTTTAGACTAAAACACCAGGACACTTTCACACGTGTTGGAACTTGCCCTTTTAGCCTCATCTCCATCATCTTGTTGGTAAAATAGAGGAAAAGACACACTGGATTTAGAGTCAGAGGACATAGATTCCAATATTAGCTCTGCTACTTACTATCTCTATGAGCTTGGGGAAATCACAACCTCACTAAGTCTCATTTCGCTCATTGGTAGCATGAGAAGCTTAAACTGTGTGAACTTTAAACTCCTTTGCAGTTCTAAATCCTCTGAGCCTGGAAGTCTTACTAACTGATCTGGCATGAGTTGGTTCCCTCCTGTGAACATTTGAAAGCTTTTTCATACCATTGTTTCCTAAAGAAAAAATGGAGAAAGCTGAAGGAGAAAAACAGTTGTGTCAGCCACTTAATTTTTTCAAGTGTTGCAGGGAAAAACCAAGTCTAAACCGAAATATGATTTCTTTTTCTTTGTGGTTATATCATCAGATGGATCAGTGCAAAAGGCTATTTGATTTATTGGCTAGTCCTGAAAACTCCTTCCAAACTATGTTGAAGAGTTTGCCCTATGTCCCTCCAGACATGCGTGGAAGTGGCATTTTCAGCACCATGGACAGCATTAGGGTATTATTTATTCCTGAAATTCCACTTGATCAAGATGGGATCCAATAAATGGCATTAAGTGGCTACTAAAAGAATGATTAAGGTCCCTGACCCAGGCAGGGATATGCTACAACTCCACAGCAGCTGGTTTGCTGGCAGAGGGGAAAACTTTCAAATATCTTTAAAAAGGGGGCAGAAGAAGAGAACAGTGTGTAATCTATAGCCCTGTGAGCTTCCATTCCTCCTTTTCCCCCAACTGCATGATTTGGAGGTTTCTTCAAAATGTTCCTTACCTATGAATTTCACATAAATCACAAAATATTAGAAATGGAAGAGACTTCAATGGCCATCTAGTCTAATTCATACTAAAAGAAAAAGAAATGCCTACTAAAACATGCCCTGCAAGTAGCCTCCATGTGAGGACTTTCAATAAGTGGGAATCTAATACCTTCCCATGCAGCCCATTTATACCATGGATTGCTTTATTGGTTAAGAAGTTTGATTTTTTTTCAGAAACCAATGCCAAACATACCTCTTTGCTATTTATATTCATTGCTTCTCTATCCAAACAGAACAAGTCTTTTCCTTTTTTCCATGTGATAATATTTCAAATACTTCAACATAACTATTATTATGCCCCAGAGTCTTCTCTTATCTGGGATAAACCTCTGTTTTTTTTCCAACTAGTTTTTTTTTTATGAAAAATGCACCCGAGCCCCATATATTTATATGTAAGTGCATTCAAAGGTACTCAGCACTTTCATTGCACTCTTCTGAACAGACTTTTCAATGTCTTTCCTAAACTGTGGAACCCAGAACTGAACATAATGTTCCATATATGGTCTGAGTGTAGGACTATCACTAATTTATTCCTGGAAGCCATCTCCTCCTCACCAACCAACAGCCTTGCTTCCATATGTATGCTTTTCTCCTCTCCCCCACTCTCCCACTCAGTGATACCAATCCGGTACCATGAGCCACAATCAAATCAACTGTCTTGTTTCTACTGTGTCAATCTACTTTCCTGTTGTCCAACTCATCCTTGTATCTTTCTGAACTGAAGTCCCTGGCCATCATTCACACTTGTGTGTTGTCTCCTCCATTAATAAACTCCCTGAGGGAATGAACCATATTTGCTTTTGTAATTTTATCTATAGTGCTTAGCACAGTGTGTGGCACAGAGTAAGCATTTAATAAGTGCTTTTTCACTTATTTACTTTGGGGAGTAACAACATCTCTCTGATTACTCATATTAGCCTGCTATACACTAAAATCCCCAGTCTTTTTCAAAGTACTGACTAATTGTGTCTTCTCCAGCTTAGTGATGGTGATATTGATTTTTGAACCCAAGGATAAGACTTTATATTTATCCCTACTCTATTTTATCAGATTAGATTTAGCCCAAATAGTCTAGCCTGTTAAGATCACTTTTGTATCCTTATTCTGTCATCCAGTGGGTAACCTATACTCAATTTTGCATCTTTGTGTCATTTATAAATTTGATAAGCATCCAATCTTTGACTTTATTCAAGTCATTGGTTTAAAAAATGTTAAATAGCAGAGGGACAAACACAGATCCCTGGGGAACTCCATGAGAGAACTTCCGCTGACTTGACATTAGACTATTAATGACTACTTTTTGAGTCCATTCATTCATCTAATCCATCTTAATTGACCTAATTGTATTATTGTCTAGCCCACAATTCTTCCTATTTATACAAGAATGGTTTGAGATACTTTACCAAATACTTAGTAAACTAACTCCACAGAATTCCCCAATTGAATAATTTAGTAAGCTGATGGCAAAAAGGAAATAAGATCAGTCAGGAATGACCCATTCTTGAAATCATGCTGGTTCTTCATAATCATTGTTTCCTTTCCCAGATGTTCATTCATTACCTCTTTAATGATCTTGTAAAAAATTTCCCAGGAAGCAAAGAAAAGCTCGCAGGGCTAGAGATTGCATGCTGTTCTCTTCTTCTGCCCCCCTTTTAAAGACAATTGAGACATTTCCCCTCTGCCATTCTTGCAGTGCATTTCACATTCTCCATGATCTTTCTGATACTATTGTCAATGACCCATTAATCACATCCATTATTTATTTTAATAACCAAGAATGTAGTTCACCTGTACTAGGTGATTTGTGTTAACTAATAATAACTATGTGCCTTACTTATCTTGACTATCAATTCACCATTATCCATTTTTGTTCTATCATTTCCGAGTCAAAGTTTATTTTCCTTGGCAGGAAAAAAGGAATCAAAATGAGAAGTGAATAGCTCTACCTTTCCCTGTTCTCAATTACCTCAAGCACTGGTACTATCCTTTCTTTGATCCTCTTCTTCTGTATCTATCATCACTTGTACAAAAGAGACATAGATAGTTCTGAGATTAATTTAGCATCATGAGGAACACCCTACCCTGGCCCAGCAGTAATTTCTAGTTGGTAGCTTCAATAAGTTCCTTAATAGGGAGGTAGGTGGCACAGTGGATAGAGGGTCAGGCAGGGAGTCAGGAAGATGAGTCTTCCTAAGTTCAAATCTGTCTTCAGACACTTGCTAGCTATCTGACCCTAGGCAAATCATTTAACCCTATTTGCCTCAGTTTCCTCATCTGTCAAATGAACTGGAGAAGTAAAGGCAAACCACTTCAGTATCTCTGCCAAGAAAACCCCAAATAGAATCATGAAGAGTCAGACATGTCAGAAACAACTGAACAACAATAATGCTCCTTAACACAGTGCTTTGTCTTTGGTTCTTTACTTAAGAAACTTCAGTGGCTCCCCATTGCCTACAGTGTAAGCATAAATTCCCACCCTAGTATTCCAGGTCTTTGATAATTTGCCATCAATTTACCTTTCTAGCCTTATCCCATACTGCTTCCTTTATTTGGACTAAATTCTGGACAAACTGGACTGTTCTCTATCCCTCATTCCTCTTCTAACCTCTCCCAACTTGAAACCTTTGGTCATGATATTTCCTATACTTGGAAGGAACTCATCCTCCCCAACATATCTTTGTTGAAGTCTCTCCCTACTTTCAAAGCCCAACTCAGGGACCACCTCCTCCATGACGCCTTCCATGATTCTTTGAGGTAAAAATGATCTTTGAATTTTCCTATAGCTCATTTCTTTAATTATTTAATGCTATTTCACATTGTGGTTATTATTGTGCTTGTCCTTCACTGGATAAGATTGTTCTTCTTAAAAAGAGAGCCTCTTGCAATTCTATCTTTATAACTTCAAGGTCTATATGTTTGCTGGTGGCTAAGCAGTGCAATGGATAAAGCGCTGGACCTGGAATCAGAAAGAGTTTAAATCCAGCCTCAGACATTAGCTGTGTGACCATGGACAAGTCATTTAACCTCAGTCTTCCTATCTGTAAAATGGGGGTAATAATAGCACCTACCTTCCAGGGTTGTTGTGACTTTCAAATGAGAAAATTGTAAAATATTTAGCCTAGCATATGGGAAGCATAAAATGTTATTGTTGTTATTGGATCATCCCGTTCTTTGACTGATATCACAGAATTCAAGAGTGCTCTGGCTACATGGAAGGAACCTTAAAGAAAATCTAAAGCAAAACCTTTTTCCCATCTCACCCACTTTATAGAGGAGAAAGCTGAAGCCTAAAAGAGAATGAGCTGGTTGGAGTCACATAGTAAATTAATGAGAAGACATGAATTAGTCCCTAGGTTTCTAACTACCAGACCAGAGCTCTCTTCAGCAGGTCAAATTCCTGAATTTGAAAACCTAGGGTTTTCCTATATGTCATCCTCTTCCTCTAAATCATGCCAGGAGGACAGAAAGGAACTTATAAACCATGTACAACAACCCCTTCATGTTACAGGTGAGAAAACTGAGGACCAGAGTCAAACAACATACATTTAGTAAGTGTCTATTGTGTGCCAGGCACGGTGGCACAAACCTATATCCTCAGAGCCCAAGTCCAGATCATTTTCCACTATTTCACATTATCTGAGTAGTAATGGAATTTGGGATAGATTTAAAAATATATATATAAAACTGTGCATCTGCAATGAGGAAGGAAAAAAAGCTCTTAGCTGGAGAGGGACAGAGATCAGGCAAAGCTTTATGGAAGACGTGGCAACCTGAGATGAACCTGTAGGGAAGTGAAGGAGCCTAAGAGGCAAAGAAGAGAAGGGCATGCATTCCAGGCAGGGGGACAGCTTACACAAATGCACAGAGGTACAAGATTCTATATTGAGCTCACAGGAGAGTTAGTGGTTAAGTTCCTCTGATATGAAGATGGTATAAAGTAGAATAATAGTCTGTTTTGGGAGAAATCAAAATAGTTTCCTCAGGCTCCAATGACAGGGTGACCAAAATCAAAGTATCCCTCTGAGGAAACCTCTGAGGGAGGAGAGGCAAGGGTTTGATAATTCCCAAGCAAGACTGCAGGATGTGATACATGCCAGAAGTACTGGAATCTATTAAAAGAAAGTGTGGAGAGCTAATTCTCCCACTTTACCATTCAAGGCCTTATAGATTAAAGAAGGAGTGTCTCAACCCTATTTTATCTTTGAGAACTATATGTCTCAGAAGCCTGAGTCTTAGTGAACCTAGGTTGAAAAGAGCATAGTATCATCACTAGAATGAGACATACATAGTCTGGATGCTGGAGGTGGGGGAAGGGGAAGGGGGAGGGCTAGTGTTAAAGCTCCATGGGAGAAATGGCAGTAGGGGAGGGACGTTTTCCCATGTAATGTTCCAGAAAGAAAGGAACAAGGCTTTTTCTAATGTCTTTCTGAGCTAGGAGAAGCAATGAAGTCTCCTCCAGTCTCCCTGCATTTGGGAAGCTATTTTAAATTTATCAGAAGAAAGCAAACAAAAAGACAAATTAATAAAACAAGACAGGGAAAGAGAGTCTGAGTTTGGAGCCCCCAGCTAGTCAGTATCTCCTCTTTTTGGCCTCATAAATGACCCTAGATGCCTCTCCTGCATATCCACAGCCCTGTACAGGAGTACAGACCTTCCCTATTTCTCCAGGGATTGGATCCATGGGGAGAACAAAGGCCAGCATGAGAAGAAGGCAGGACAAATTGCTTTTCAAACAGCATTTCTTTGAGGCTTCAGATTCAAGCACCATCAAAGGGCCCTGCTAAAGAAATTTGTCTATTTCCATTTGGCTTTTAACAAATTCTCCTTTGTAAGGGAGGCTTTCTCAGAATGTTGAAATCATTGTTCCTTTCTCTGCTGATTATCGTTTTCTTGAGAATTCTCAGAGCAAAGTTCATTCTTCTAATAAGCCCTGTACTCAATGAAAGGGCAGGGTGGGGGAGGCAGATGGATATTAATTCACTGTTTGGTTTGCAAATTTCAGATTAGGATGCCTGGGCTTATAGAAAGTGATGTTCTTAGTCAGCTCCTCAATTTAACTTAGCTGGACTCTAGTGAAGAGACCATGGGAATTAGTACAGAACAGGACAAATAATGATGAAGATAATGATGAAGAGGGTAAGGAGGAGGAGGAGAATGATGATGATAAAGACATATGGTTGTATTTGTCACATACAGTACAAAATGTTTAATCTCTAAGCAAAGCCTATGAATTAGCTAAGATCCAAGAATGAAATCAAAAGGTCTGCCATAGGCAATATCCACATGAACTCAACCAACAATGTGTCAATAAAGCTTGAACCAGTCATGCAAATTTGTTTATAGAAACAAAGGGGATTATGGTAGTGGTTCAAGACCCAAGTCATGGCCACTAGAACTTTCAGAAAGGTTATTCTTAGAGAACTCAGACTTACTGATAATAGTTAGTATTTATATAGATCTTAAAGATTTGTAAAACTCTTTATAAACATTATCTCATTTGATCCTCACAAAAACCCTGAAAGGTGGGTACTATTATTATCCCTCTTTTATAGCTGAGGAAATTGGGCCAGATAGAGGTTGTGACTTACCCAGGGTCACACAATCAGCACATGTCTGAGGCTGGATTTGAACTCAGAAAGATGTGATTGAGTGTCAGATTGTACATTGGAAGCTTGATATTTTTATAACTAACAGATGAAAAAATCTACTTACTACAACTATAACCCCCTTCCAAAATAATCAATACATGAATTGTACTAGAATTAGAGAATCGTTATCCAAAAAATGTAGCTAGGCATGATGACACATGCCTGTAATTCTTGCTTTGGAGGAGGTGGAGGCTGGTGAATCTCTTGAGTTCAGGAATTTTGAGCTCCAGGGGGCCAAACCAGTTGTGTATCCTCATTGTATAGCATAATTATATAAGCCACTGGGAATATGATTAGGGGTGGGGTAGGGAGGCAACCAGGTTGCCCAAGGAGAAGCAAACTGATCCAGTTTGGAAAATTGAGCTGGTCAAGCTCCCTTGACTATGTAAGCAGGACCAGGTCTATGAGTACCCACTGTACTTCCATCTTGAAGAAAGATAGGGCGATTCCGTCTTTATGTGTGTGTATGTGTAAATTCATAATTTAAGAGCAATGTATTTAATAGATGTCACCATATATATTATCTCATGAGTCCTTTTTGTGTCTCCAGCACTTAGCATAGTGTTTGGCACAAAAGGAAGCACATAATGGCTAATTCCCCTCACCCCATTCATTCATTAGTTTCTATTGAATACTTATAAGCTTCAAACTACTTAGAACAAAACCCTTTAAAGCTTAAAATTTCACTAAGACTCTTGGGACACCCTGTACAGAGACCCGAAGTCATGTGGGAGCAGGATGTGGTACATGTCATCTCCATCATCCTGCTACAGAGTGGACCCAAAGATGCTTTCAGAGAACCTAAAGAAGAGCTTATGCCCTAGGGCTCTTATTCAACCCCCAAATGATAGCATTTTGTTCACCTGTGTGATAATCTGAAGAATGCTAAATAGAAAAGAATAATAGCAAGAAAGCAACTCTTCCTTAGACCATTTCTATAAGAATTCCATTAAAAATATGTAAACACCATAATAAGAAGAAGAATGAAGATAATAATTATTTTCTCATACTCACAGTGCTCTAAAATTTGTGATATACTTTTCCATAACAACCTCAGGAATTAGGTGGTATAAACATGATTGTCTCCATTTTATAGATAAATTGAGTTTCTGAGAGGTGAACTGAATAGACCAGGATCACACAACCAATAAGTATTGCTACTACCTCATATTGTCACTCCTTGTCTTTATCCTGATTTGTCTAGGGAATCTCTCCCAAAGCTTCATTGCCCATCAGGGGAAAAGCATGACCTATGACTGATAAATGTGAAGTCAGAAGTGTGAGATTTGAATATTAGCTCCAGGGCTTAGTGAATGGCCTTGAGTTAATCACTTTATATTCTTCTGTTAAATGGGAGGGCTGGAAGAAATTATTTTTAAGTCCCTTCCTGATCCAAATGTATAATGTCATTGTCTACCCGGCTACTGTGATCTCAAGCTAAAAGTCACCAATGCTATATATCAAGTGAGGGGGCTATAGGTGACTCAGAGCACTGGATAGGGCTACAATGGTGGGTAGGGTTGTGACTCAGAGATGATGTAAATGAACTTTGAAATATCAAAACAAGAATGGTGCAGAAGGACTGGGGTCAAGGCATTGCTGCCTCAGTTTTCAGAAATATGGATGATTTCTGCTCAGGTATGGGTTGTACTGAGGCAGAGAGGTGGTGCAGTGGGTAGAACACAAGCCTGGAGTTAGGAAGATGAGTTTTCCTGAGTTCAAATATGGTTTCAGACACTTAGTAGTTGTGTGAACCTGGACAAGTCACTTAACCTTGTTTGCCTCCGTTTCCTCCTCTTTAAAATAAGCTTGAGAAGGAAATAACTACTTTAGTATCTTTGTCAAGAAAACCTCAAATGGGGTCATGAAGAGTCAGATATTACTGAACAACAAAAAAATGCTTCGTACTGAAGGGACTCTGAGGTCCCTTCCAGTTTTCAAAGTCTGATACTTTGATTCCACTATCAGAGCCTTGATATTCTTGTCTATTAGCCACACCCTGTGGGGTTGTTATTGGGTAGAAGCATGGCAGCCAAGGAGACAGATAACATGGTGATGGGATCCTAGGGATGGGAACTGGCAAGGAAGCACAGTGTAACTAAACAATGTAGCAAAGGACCATGAAATGCCTAGATGGCAATCTCTTCAATTCACAGGGGCAGTAGTCTCTTGATTGCAGTATTTTAGTGAGAAGGAAGAGAGGGGGGAGAGAGATAAAGACAGAGACAGACAGAGAGAAAAAGACAGAGACAGACAGATACACAGAGACAGAGAGAGAAACTAGGTGGATTAATGGATAGAATGTTGTATGACCTAAATCCAGATGCTGCCTCAACCACATATTAGCTATATGACCCTGTATAAGTTACTTGGCATTTCTCAGCCTCGATTTTCTTATATGTAAATAGCAAAAATAATAGTCCCAACATAACAAGATTTTTGTGAGGATCAAGTGAGATAACATATGTGAAGCATTTTTGCAAACCTTTAAGTGCTAAATGATACTAGCGATGATAATTATGAGAGTATTTATTGATTGCTTACTGTATACCAGACACTGTACTAAGCACTGAGGAGATAAAGAAAAGTAAATAAGACAATCCCTACACCCATGGAGCTTACTTTCTAATGGAGGGAGACAACATACAAAAGTAGACTAAACAAGGGAATGGCAGGAAGAAAGCCCATGTAGGGCAAGGTGTTTGGCTAGAAGGAAAAGGCCAGAGAATGAGTCAAATAGACTCATTGCTCTCAGTAAAGAGAGTAAGACTGGAACCTCTCCCAGAATGGTGGTCCAGAGGATGGTGTCAACACAATTTAGGAGAGTGGGTCCCTAAGAAAAAAAATCAGAAAGCCAAAGAACTTTAGGAATATTTGGGGAGAGGGAGAACACTTTGAACTGGAAAAACAGAGAAGGTTTCTCAGAGGGGCCAGCATGTGAATTGGGAGTGAAAGAAAGAGAATTCTGAAATCTAGAAATGAGGAGACAGAGGCATAGTGAAGTGATTTTGTGGATTTGTAGAGACAAGAGACCCAGTCTAGGCCAGCCGTAGCACTAGTTCAATCTGCAGCAAATTGTAGGAGATGAATTGACTGATTGTTCCTTTTCAGAGGCAAAGCAAAAAACTAATGTAAACACTGTAAAACATTTCATTTCATGACATTGGACAAAGGTTCCCCCGAAACTTTTCCTTTAAGGTGTGACAAGCCCGAGCCTCCAAACTGTCTTCAGGTGCTGGCCGTGGTGCTAGCTGGGGAACACTTCAATTCTGCCTGCCTGCCCAGGGCAAAGACTGTAATTAAGGCTAGTCACTGCTGTTTAACTTCCACATAATCACAAGGAAATATCTTTCTGTTGGAAAAGAGAGTCTTTTGGAGAAACTGGTATTTAAGATGAGCTTTAAAAACAAACATATTGATGTCTTTGTTTTTACATGGCAAATATCCCCAAACATATTCCCTATTAAGTCCTCCCTTTCAACAACAAACTAATAGAAACCCAAATGATGAGCCAGGAATTTGACTGATATTGGATGCACCATTCTGTACCTGTAGTCCTTCCTACCTCTCTTGAGAGAAGGGAAGTGTATTCATCACATGTTCTCCTGGACAAAGGTGGGGGAATGGAATCTGCATTTGACTGCCTTTAGTTTTGCTTTTATTTATATTACTGTAGTCATTGTATATTATTGTCTTGGTTCTATTCTCAGGCAAGTCAATTATTCTCTCTGGGCTTCAGTTTTCTCCTCCATAAAATGAAGAGATTGGACTAGATGTCCAATGGACTTTGAGTCCATTCTTGAACTAGATTTATGAGCCTGAGTCTTATCATGTCTCAAAGGAGAGCTAAGTCCACTAAATTATAATAAGTGCTCAGGGAAAGGTGCATGATGCTTAAATTTCATTTTGATATAAGGAAAAACTTCCTAGTCATCAGAGCCATCCCCAAGTGGAACTCTCTTGGGAAGTAATGAAGTTCTTATATCACAAATTTAGAACTTGAACAAACATCTAGCCCAACCTTCTGGAAGGGACTATCTGATGATACAAACTTTCTCATTTTACTGATAAGGAGACAAAGGCCCAGAGAAGTGATTTGTCCAAGATCACCCACATAGTAAGTAGCAGAGCCAGACCCAGATATTTTCCCACTGTACCACACTGCCTCCAGCATAAGTTGCCTGACTACTCTCAAGGGGATTGTAGAAAGATTTCTCTGCAGTTACAAGTTAGGCTATTTCACTTCTGGGAACTCTCCCAACTCAAAGATTCCAGAATATTGTCAAGGCAAGGCAAGGCAATAAGCATTTATTAAGCATTTGTTATGTGCTGAGCATTGTATTAAGTGCTGAGAATAGACATACAAGTAGAAAGATAGTCCTTGCCCTCAAGAAGCTAGCATTCTAAAGGAGGAAGACAAAAGGAAAAGAGGAGACAAAGTTACTCAGAGCATGGTAGGAACCAAAAAGCATAGTGCAGTAAAGCTAAGAGAGAAATGTGACATAATTGGCCTCAGTATCCTATTTAAACAGAGTGTCTGAAAGGAGCCATCCAATCAGAGGGAGAGGTCGAAGAGGCAGAGAATATTTCTAGTGTGTAAATTCCATAGCTAGAGTGAAATCTGTAGGATGAAGAGGTTTCTAAGGCATCATAGAGAAAGTTCAGAACCAAGAGCCTTCTATGGAGAAATGAATAGTATTAATTTGCACACACACACACACACACACACACACACACACACACACACACATCCTTGGCCAGCTGAATGAGATATCATTTGTAACCAAACTCTCACTGGTGAAGAGACTTCCCACTGCCAAAGGAATCTACATAAATGACTAGGAAATAGACCCACTGTAGTCCACTTTGGTCAGACCACATCAGACCACCTCTGAGAGCCCTCAACAGTTTTCGTAGACCATAAATTGCAGAGAAGACACTTATCTGTGGTCTCTATCCCCTCTAAACAGATACATGACTTCAGGGAGTTGTATCTGAATCCCTTCCAAGGCTGACCTTGCCTCCAAAAATGATCCTAGAAGACCACTAATTAATTTTCACAACAGAGAGCAATGTTCAATCCATATTGGAAGGAGATTTTTGGAGCCAGCCTAGATCAGAAAGAATTTTTCCTTGGCCCTCCCTTTAGTCAGGGTATCTGGACTATGGTGCAGGAGGGAGAGCTACAAAAGCAAGAGAGATTACCATGCTTTAAGAATGTGTCTCATAAAAAGAAGAGCTCAAGATGAGAGCTATTCTCTGTCTATGCCCATACTCCCAGCTGGGCTTGAATGGAGCTGGCCTAACCTTGGGGTGGGAGTGGATTGAGCTGAATCTGGGCCCCCAGCAGGAAAGAGAGAGCAGCAGCAATGCTCATTGGAGAGCTGAGACAATGGAGAGAAAGCCTCCAGACAGGCTAACTCATCTCCTGTGCATGAAAAGCTTCAGAAAGAAGGGCCCTGGCAGAAACTGGAGAGTTAATTTAAAAAACTAGCCCTCATCTTGGGGGAAGGGTCAAGCAGGGGATAGGCCTAGGTTTTCTGCTTTCCATCGGCAGTCAGCTCCCAGTTCAACTGCAGCTTAAATTAAGAGACTACTGATGAACTCCAAACATCCCCCTGCAATGTCAGCTCCAGGGTGAACAGGATACTAACCCCTCTGAGGGATGAACCTATTTCCCCCCCACCAAAGATAAGCAACTCTGGGCTGTGAGCAATAGAAAGATTTTCCCTTATACTGATGGGCCAGTTCAATTCCCGGTGCTCCTACATGCATACCCAGCTGTCTGAGAGATATGTTTCCCTGACATGGTACTGGGGCTTCTTCTTTTTCAATTACCAAAGAGGGAGTGATCAGAAGTATACCTAGGGATATGGAAAAGAACTCACTGATTCTAGGGAAGTGCACCATCTCTAAGGAAAAACTCAGCACTGAATAACTTGGCTTGGCTTGGCTTCCTCCCTTCCCTTTAGTAGATTGAAGGAGTCTGGGAGACTCAGGGTCCTTTCAAGCATAGGTGCTGGCCCCAATCCCATGATAGATGATCATCCTGGGAGGTTTAAATGACTGTTAAAGACAAACCTGGGAGTCAGGATGATTCAGAGGAAAAGGTACTAGATTACTCATTAAGAAGCCTGGATTCTAGTATTGGCCTTACCACTAATTCTAGGGGTGTAGTGAGTCCTAAGTGGGGTCATGAATATAAAAGCATTTTGCAAGATTTAAAGCACTATATAGATGACTTTCAGCCATTTTTCAGTCATGCCCAAATGTTCATGATTCCATTTAGGGTTTTCTTGGTAAAGATACTTGGAGTGGTTTGCCATTCCTTCTTCCAGCTCATTTTACAGATGAGGGAACTGGGGCAAACAGAGTTAAAAGAATGCCTAGGGTCACCCAGATAGGAAATATTTGGGGCCAGATTTGAACTCAGGAAGATGAGTCTCTCTGACTGGGTTGGGTACTCTAACTGCACCATCTAGATACCCAACCCCTCCACTAAAATTGACAAATGTTTATTAAGTACATACTACCTGCCTTACAATGGGTAGTAAGGCTTCAAAGAGAAAAATGAAAGGGTTCCTGAAGCAAGGAACTCGCCTTCTGTTATAGAGATGCAGCTAGAACACCAGAAAGTAAATACAAGGGAATTTGAGGAGAGAGGAAGGAGTTATAAGTAAAGAATTAAAGAGCACACAGGTGAAGGCGCTGAGGCTGAAGGTAATTCAGCACCATCCAAGGTCCTACACGTCGCATAAATATCTGAGAGGAGATTTGAACTCAAGTGCCCTAACTCCAGAACCAGGCTTTACATAAATGGTGAAAACTGGAGAGAGCATTCTGAGCATGAGGGACAGCCTGTATGAAAGTACAGACCTGAGGATAAGTGGTAGAATGTCAGTCTCTGGGAAGAACTAGCAGGCTACTATAGGTATAAGATAGTTTGTGAAGTAGTGATATGAAAAAGAAAAAATATGTGGGAAGGTTTGCTAAGAAGAATCAAGGCCAGTTGTTAGGAAAACACTGAGAAAAAGCTACCCCCTTAGAACCCAGCCAAGAGAGGACTGAAGAAGTTCTGTAGATGCCAGGCTTAGGGTTTCTGCCTTTGCTAAAAGAGGATGTTTTCTCAGAGCCCAGCCAAGGGAGTAGACATGGAAAACCTTTAGATTGCAAGCTCAGGTTTCTGCTTTTGCTGTTAGCCTAGAATATGACTGGTTAGAGAAGAGCAGGGCAACCAGAAAAGGAGCAGCCCCACCCATCAGGGAATTATACACATTATTCCTAAGCAAGACAAACATCAGTGGCCTCTGTCCAGACTGGTGAATTGCCCAAAGCAGATGTGTTCCCTATGCATGTGTCTATCTCAATCAATCAATCAATAAACATTTACTAAGTATTAAGCACCTACTGTGTGCCAGGTTCTGTGCTAAGTGCTATCTGCTGTGACCCTGCAAGTTTATACCCTCTCTCCCATTATGGAACTGTGTTCATCCATGGGATAATGTGTCCCTAGTTTATGGGTGGAATGTCATTGTTCTTGCTTTGCCTTCTATTTAGTAAATGTTTCTGCTTAAGAGCTAATGGAGTTCATCAGGCTGATTTGCTAAATGGGAAGTATAGAGGGTGTGTGGAGCAGGGGCTGGAGAGAGGCACATTCAAACACTAGAGAGTGCTGCTGTAAGAATATGCTTGCCTCATTGGGTTCCCTTTAGATTTCTGAGAGAGGGAATTGTGGCAGTGCGCACCCTCCTTTCCCCTCCCCTCCTCTCTTCCCCTCTTCCCTTTTCTTCCCTTCTCTTCCTTTCTCTTCTCTTCTCTTCTCTTCTCTATCTCCTCTCTTCTTTCCTTCCCCCACCTCTCTATCTCTGTTTCTCCATCTCTGTCTTTCTCTGACTCTCCCTCTCCTCCCTCCCTTCTCTCTCCCCCCTCCTCTTCTCTCTCTTTTCTCTCTCTCCTCTCTTTCTTTTCTCTCTCTGTTTCTCTCTTTCCCCCACCCTTCTTTGTCTCTCTGTCTCTCTGTTTCTCTGTCTGTCTCTCTATCTCATAGGCATGTACACACACACACACACACACACACACACACACACACACACACACACACCATTATGCCAATCTAGGTTAGAATGAGTGAGTCAACCTATAGTAAGAAGAGAAAAGTCAGGTTGGGGTCCTAAATTTGCTATACTAAATCTGGAAGGAAAGGCTAAGGATGGATTGTGGGAGGCTTTAGATACCAGACTGAGGAATTTGTCAGTTATCCTAGAGAGAATGAAGGGTCACTAAAGAACGACAAGGTCTAACTCATGTTTTAGGAATAAGACTGATAGATGGTGAATGGAGAGGTTAGAGACTGGAAGCAGAGATGTCAATTAAGAAGCTATTCGAATAGTCCAGTAAAAAAGTGATAGGGTTGGGGTGGCTAGGTGGCACAGTGAATAGAGCACCAGCCCTGGAGTCTGGAGGACCTGAGTTCAAATCCGGCCTCAGACACTTAACACTTACTAGCAGTATGACCTGGGGCAAGTCACTTAACCCCAATTGCCCTGCCTTCCCCCCTCCAAAAAAACAGAAAAAGTTTTTTTTTTAAAGTGATAGGGCCTGAATTAGTGGTAGTAGCTAGGAGAATGGAGAAAAAGAGGCAGATTTGAGAAATATTGCAGGAGCAGAATGACTAATATACTTGGCAACTGGAGGCCCAGAGAGGTCTAGACACTTGCTCAATGTCACACTGGGTAATTAATTAGGTAATTCAGGATCAAATCCATGTCTTTGGTATATAACTTATAATCGAAGGTCGGGACCCAACAGTGCAAGAGTGCATTCCCTTCTCCTCATCTCCTTTCATTCCCCACAGGGCCCCAGAACTACTCTGTCATCGTCACCACCTGAGTGAAGGGATGATTTGGATGATGTTGGCAGTGGCAAGTGTTGAGGAGACAGTGGTCCTGACCAGCCCCTCTCTTGGTAGTGACACTCTCAAAGCAACTTCTGCTAGCTCCATCCCTTTCTTTCCCTGGGCCTTTGTGGAGGCAAGCAGAGACCCACACACTTCATTTAATCTCAAATAAAAAGCAAATAAGGTTTGTTTCCTCACTAACAGCCTGAAGGCCCAGCTTTTGGGGAGAGAGGACCTGAGTAGAAATCATAAACAGCAGACATTAGATTTTATTAGCCCAATCCTTTACCCACACAGGGATCATCACCAAGACACTATTTTTTTTGCAAGAAAAAAAGCAATCTAATGCAGCTCAGACAATTACCGGGCTAGCGAAATTAAAAGGGGCCTCCGCCAGACAGTCTTAGTATTATTACTTAGCATTTACCCAGTACTTTGTATTTGCAAAGCATTTTACAATCTTTTTTTATTTTTTATCATCAATTCCACCTCCTGGCCCTGTGAGCATGGAGAGGATTATCTCCACTTTGCAGACACAGAAAAGGACTTGGGATTGTTTCTACACTGGAACGGTGAAATGTATTATTGGCTGCCTCTCCAAAGATACATGGAGGGCACTTTACTCTTAGTAGATAGGATGCTATGCTTGGAACCAGCAAGGGAGTTCAGATCCTGCCTCTAGCAATTACTAGCTAAATCCATATAATTATGTACATATAGATATATGTCATTACTATTACGTGTCATGTAATCTCTGTGAGCCTCAGTTTCCTCTTCTGTAAAGTGGGGATAAAATCATTAGTATTTATCTCCTGGGGATTTTTCTAAGGTTTAATTGAGATCAAAGGATCACAGATCTAGAACCAGAATAGACCCCAGAGGTATTATTTTGAGATGGAAGGAGCCATAGAGATTATCCAGTCCAAGCATCTCATTTCACAGATGAGCAAACTGAGGTCCAGAGATGCTTTGCCCAGGGTCACACAAGTAGCAAGTGACAGAGATTCAATTGAACCCAAGTTTCTTCCCAAAACACTGCCTCTGGTTAATACAACAGAGTTCTTTTCAAAATTCTTTAAGTGCCGTAGAAGTAAATGGTGGCTATGACAGAGAAGAGGAAGTCTGTTTATCAATAGACCAGTGCGTTGTCAGGACTTTCACATTCACACTTCTATAGTGCTTTGAGATTTATAATAAAATATAATTAAAATCATAATAAATATTTATTGACTGAGTATTGATAATAAAGCCCTTTCCTGACAGCAATAATGTGAATTAAGTATCCCAGGTATGAATATTCCCACCAGAATCATAACTAGAGATTTTAATGCATGGGACAAGTTTTCCACACTCAAATCAAATAACAAGAAGCATAGATATAAATCTAATTTTTTACAAATTAGATAAATGGGGGTGGGAAGAAAGAAAACTCTTAGAAGACATCTTGTGGTGGGAAGACAGAGACATAAGGATAACCCAGGGCCACTGATAGGAAGACTGCTGCAAATGGTGTATGGGGAGTAGGCAAGTTCAAACCATGGAGGAGTTTACCTGAGGTCACTTCCCTAATGTCAAAGCCCCACTTGCCTGGCCCTAGTTACAGCTCTAATCCATGAAGATCAGATGAGGAAATCGAGGCCTGACCAGGTTAAGAGACTTACCAGGGGTCCCACAGCTATTAAATGCCCTAGTCAAGGATTAGGATTGTAGCAGCTAGGATTTATATAGCACTTAAAGGTATGCAAAGAGCTTTACATACGTTATCCCCTGTGCTCCTCACTGCATTCTTGGGAGGGAGCTGCTATTATTTTCACCATTTTTTCAGATAAGAAAATTGAGAATGAGGGAGGTAAAGTGGATTACCCAGAGTCACAAAGCTAGAAAATATATGTGGCAGGATTGGAACTCAAGTCTTCCTAACTCTAAGTCTAGTGCTCTGTCCACTGCACCACCTAGCTGCCAATCACTTCCACTCTCACTCTCATTTGTAAAATGATGGGGTTAGATTAAGTGGCTACTGTGAAATAATAAGGATAATGACAGCACCTATCTCCTAGGGTTATCGTGAGGACAAAGTGTGATCATATTTGTAAACCTTAAAAATGCTGTACAGAGGCAACTAGGTGGCAGAGTGAATAGAGCACCTGCCCTGGAGTCAGGAGTATCTGAGTTCAAATCCAGCCTCAGACACTTAACACTAGCTGTGTGACCTTGGGCAAGTCACTTAACCCCAATTGTGCTTCCTTCCCCCCTCCAAGAAGACAAAAAATACATATATGCTATATAAATGCAAGCTGTTACTATTACCTGCCTAAGGTCATACAATCTTTGGACTCTTATGTCCAAAACTCAGCTCTTTGCTTTATATCATATTGATTCAAATGATTGTCTCTGCAGACTCTGAACAAAGCTTTCTTTTTGCGTTACAGAATGCTACAGAAGAAGGCAGTTGGAAGGATGCCCTATTGAGAATGTCATTGACTCCATGGCCTGACTAAGGCTGACTGAGTTCCTCTCGGTTCCTCCCAGGAGGCCATTAATTAGCACAGGAATGAAAAGACTTCCCTTTAGCCCCAGCAAGTTGCAACAATCTCAAGTTTCTGTCAATTTTGAAAGCATCTGATAAATTTCTCTAGGTCACTGCCAAGAACAAACTGGACAGGAAAGTTCTCTAGAATTCTTGGAACTCCTTCTGCTGGATGCTGTGTATTTTGTCTGTGTGAGAAGGGTATAACTAAGTCCCTATGACTAAGGGTCTCACTTGATAAATTAAAAGGATGAGGGATAACATGCCATTTGTGGATTATGTTATCTTGGGTATCATGCATAGTTTGATCAGATGCTCAATGGGGTCCCTTTCATCTCTCAAATTCCAGGATTCTGGATGCAGGGCTGTTTCTATAACTTATTGGATGCTTTGGTAGTACACGGAGTAGAGTCAAGTAGCTAACACCCCCCCATCTACCCCTTATCTACTTTATTTCAATAACCTCTTAACTAAATTATTACAATAGCCTTCCTCTAGTCTACCTGACTTCAGTCTCCATCCTCCACACAGACACCAAATTGCTATTTCTAAAGCAGAGGTGCAGAGGTTTGACCATATCTTTCTCTCTCTCTCTCTCTCACACACACACACACACACACACACACACACACACACACACACACACACACACACCATAAAATGTCATAAAGCTTCAGTAGATCCTTATTGACTTTAGGATAAAGTCCAAACTCATCAGTTTGGCGTTCAAAGTCTGTCCCAGTCTATCTGTTGCCTATCTTTCTAGGTTGATTATACTTCATACCCTTCCATGTAGGGGTATGCTAGAGCTAGCTTGAACTGGATATTGAAAGTCAACTATTAAATTTTCAGTGTGAGCATTTACACCTTGTAAATTAGCAAATGCTCCAAATCAAGACTCTATCCACTGTGCCACCAACTTGTGAGAGACAGCTGTTAAATTTTCAGTGTGAGTATTTACATCTCAAAAATTAGGAAACACTACAAATCAGGGCTTGATTTATTATTTTGTTGATTTTTAGGTTTAAGAAATTGATGGGGAAAATATTAATAATGTACATTAAACATAAAAGTATATCATGGTTTTGGAGAACTGGTTGTTAAAACATTTGCCAGCATAGCACTACTTTTCTGCACTCTATAATCCAGCCAAATCAGCTTTCTTGATATTCCTCATATACAGTGTACAATTTCTTATCCTGACTCTATGCCCAGTGCTCTAGGCACTATGGAGCCCCCTAGCTGGCCTTATGGCTCTACTTGTCATCTCACTAACCTTCTGTTGCCTCTCAATCTATGACTTCTCTATGTGCATTTTTTCTCCCCCTGTTAAAATAAATACTCCTTGAGGGTAGGGTTTTTTTTCTGGTGTGTTTTTTTTTTTTTGCATCCTTAATGCTTATAACCTTCCTTCTGCTCTCCCTATATCCAGTATAGTGTTTAGCACATAGGGATAGAGCTAAAGACTGAACCTGTGATTTATTTGGTACAAGGGCCTCCCAGGTAAGAAAACTTCTCCCAACGCAGGTTGGCACCTTCTGTCTCAAGTGGCATTGATGGGACTCCAATCTTCACCTTTCCATTACAAGTCCAATGTTCTTTCCTCACTGACTCAGCAACCAATGGGTTGCTAACCCTGAGTCTTTTCTTGAAAAACCCAAGGGATTACTCTTGGGAAACTTTTTTTCCCAAGTCCCTGAATTCTGAGTGCTGGTTTGAACTAAGGAAGACTCCTCTTCATGAGTTCAAATCTGGCCTCAGACATTTCCTGGCTGTGTGACCCTGGGTAAGTAATTTAACCCTATTTGGCTCAGTTTTCTAATCTGCAAAGTGTTCTGGAGAAGGAAATGGCAAACCACTCCAATATCTTTGCCAAGAGAACTCCAAATGGGGACACAAAGAATGAGACAGGACTGAAATAACAAACAGCTGACTTCTTTGCTCTGCACTGGCCTCTGCTACCTCTGACTGCATCTTCTCTGCATCTCCCAGCTTTGAATCTTTTCCCGCTGAGCCCCCTGGGGCTTCATCATCTCTGAGAGCTGATGGGCAGGGCAGAAGGGCTGGCAGATGCCTGCTGATCCAACAAGGGCCTGTTCTTTCTTTTATTTGAATGAAATCACATCTTTGCTAATGGGTTATATAGCTTTGGTCCAGGAATCAATGAAATGTAATTAATTCAAAATAAGCTTCTTCCTTCTCTTTCCCTGAGCCCCAGACTGCAGGGGGTAAGCAGAGTTCTAAGAAAGTGGTACAAGAAGGAGACACATGATATACAGGGCAGCAAGGTCAGCCAGCCTTCTGGGGAGGGCTGGGAAGGAGTGGGGGCTTTTCTCTAGAGCATTCAGTTTTCCTGGATAAGATCATAGAGTCATAGCTTTTAAATCTGGAAGATAACTTAGAGCAGATTCATTCAAAATCCTCATTTCATAGCTGAGGAAACTGAAAAGGCTGTGTATTTAAGGTTAGCACATGGGGGCAGATGTAGCAAAACATAATCAGACCTCCCTTGCTCACCTCCCTTGGAGGGTGTTTCTGTTGAGGATAAGAGATCCTACCCTAGAGAAATTGGAGAACCATCACTAGCATTCCTGGTTATACCTCTGTGGTGAGATCATAGGATTGTTGACCTGGTTAAGACCCAAGAGGACACCTAGTCTAGCCCCTTCACTTTCCAGAGGAGAAAGCTGAGTGACCCAAAGGCTAAGCGACTTGCCTAGTGTCATACAGGTGCTAAGCTTCAGAGGTTGAATTTGAACTCAGGTAATCTGTGACTACAGAGTTAGAGATTCTTCTGTGTCAGACTCAGGGATATCTGTGCAGTGAGTAGGGGGCTCCTTTTCTCTCGAGGCTGGCAGGGGATGCTCTTGACCTTGCCATCAACCATGAATATACCACTTCTATCGTCATGAACTCCAAAATCCCTTGATCTAATCAGAATCTTTTCCTATCTATGTCTTTTAACTTCTCTCCTCTGATGCTGCTACCACCATCATCACTTCACACCTGAACTATTATACTAGCTTTTTTTTTTTGGGGGGGGGGGTCTGCCTATCTCAACTCTCTTGCCACTCCAGTGAACCTTCACAAAGCTTCCAAATGCATCTTCCTAGAGCGTAAGTCTGACCATGTCACACACACACACACACACACACACACACACAGCCCCCTATTTCCATTCAAACAACTCCAGTGATTCACTATTTTTATTGTTATTCAGTTGTGTTCAACTCCATTTGGGGTTTTCTGGGCAAATATACTGGAATGATTTACCATCTCCTTCTCCAAATCATTTTACAGATGAGGAAACTGAGGCAAACAGGGTTAAGTGACTTGGCCAGGGTCACACAGCTAGAACATGTCTAAGCTAGGATTTGAACTCAGGTCTTCCTGACTATGCACTATGGCGCCACCTAGCTGCTCTGTGATTCAGTATCTCCAGGATCAAATATAAAACTCATAACCTGGCCCCTTTCTACCTTTCCAGTTTTCTTTCATGTTACAATCCTCCTACTTCTTTGATCCAATGATCCTTACTGTTCCTCAAAATTGATGCCCCCATCTCCCAGCTCCAAGCTTTCTTGCTGGCTGACTGCCATGTCTAGATTTCTCCCTCTTCATTTCTCAGTTTCCTTCAAGTCCCAGGCAAAATCCTACCTTCTGCAAAATGCCCTTTCTGATTCTCTTTAATTCTGGTGCCTTCCTTCTATTGATTATCTTCAATTTATAATATAAATCTATATGTATCTACCTACATGCATGTATGTATGTGTATATCTATCTAAATCGTATTTGTACATAGTTGTTTACATGTTGTCTTCCCATTAGATTGTGAGCTATTCAAGAGCAGAGATTGTCTTTTTACCTTTCTTTATACCCCCAGGGTTTAGCACAATACTATGTAGTAGGTACTTAATAAATTCTTTTTTTTTTTTGGAGGGCAATTGGGGTTAAGTAACTTGCCCAAGGTTACACAGCTAGGTTTTTGTTTATGTGTGCATTAAGTGTCTGAGGCAGGATCCGAACTCAGGTCCTTCTGACTCCGGGGCCGACGCTCTCTACTCACTGTGCCACCTATCTTCCCCCTTAATAAATTCTTGTTGAGTGGCTGACCTAACCCTGTTCTTCATTCTTGTTGTGATCTCTAACCCTTTTCTCTCTCTCTCTTTTTTTTTTATTTCTAACTCTTTAACATCTCGGTTTTTTCCCAGTCCACTACCCCATACACTGTCTACACTCTCCTCCCATGAAGAACCAAGTAAAATCTCCACCTTGGATCCCCTTGCCACTTTGTCCTTTCACCAAGTCATAGCTTACTAAATTCCAACCCTTGCTTATTCCCACTGTCTGACTCCATTTATCCTATTTACTTCTTTTTACATGATCCCAAATGGAGTTAGAGGAAATTGCAAAACTGTACTGATTGAGTCCAATAGAAATTTCTGTCATATAATGTCACCTGGGGCCTCACTGCAGGAAAGAAATCCTTTTATACCTTTCAAATCATCTCACAATCCCACTTGAAGATGAGGTTGAGGGATGAATGAGTAAATGAATGAGTGAGCAAATGAATGAATAGATGAAAAAGTGTTTATTAAACACTTTGTGACAAGCATTATATTAAGCATTGTGAATATAAATGCAAAAGCAAAGGAAGTTCCTAACTTCAGGGAGTTTACATTCAGTATCTTTTAGACTGTGAATCAACACCTCCTTCCAAGGAACAAAGACAGAACTGATGTGATCAGGATTTGGAAACTGGAAAAGAAGGACTAGGTATGAGTGTGGAAGCAAGGTGCTGCCAAACCTGTTGAGAAGGTAGCCAGGGCATAGGAAGTGGATCAGGTAAGGCAGGCAACAAATAGTCAAGCTGGAGCCCCAAGGCAGAAGTTTTAGTGATGAAGGGATTTAAATATTCAAGACAAGTTCTCTGCTCTGGTGGCAAGACCAGTTGAGAAAATGGCTGGTGAATAGGGAGTGACATGCCTCAATGCTGAGACTGGGGACATTTTAGCTTGGTACAGTAGAAACAGGACTGGACTGAAAGTCAGAGGACTTGGGTTCAAATATTACTTCTCTTTTTTACCCCTTAGATGATCTTAGGCAAGCAATTTAGCCTCTGACGGCTAAAGTTTCCTTATCTATAAAATTATGGCTAGATGACCTCCAACCTCCAGCTTAGAATTAAATCTATGATCCTTATGCCCTGGGTTTAAATTTCAGTTTGCCACTTGTTACCTGGGTAACCTTGACCAAGAGAAGGAAATAACCATTTATATAACCAGGCAATTTGCTAAAAGTTTTTACAAGTAATATCTTGTTTGATCCTTGTAACATTTCTGGGAGCTAGGTGCTATTTTCTATTACAGTTGATGAAACTGAGGCAAATAGATTAAGTGACTTCACCAGGATCACACAGCTAGTAAATGTCTGAGGCTGGATTTGAACTCAGGTCTTCCTGATTAGCATTCTATCCACGTTGTCACCACCTGCCAAGACACTTAGCCTCTGCAGACCTCAGTTCTTCTTATCTGTCAAATGAGAGGGCTCAAACTATTCTGCTTCTGAGATTCCTTCCAGCCATAAATCTATGCTCTATGCTGGTTCTGCTTAGAAAAGCAGCATATGTGAGGACCTTGGTGGGCATGTCCAACCTTCTGCTTCTACAGAAAACTCTGGGAAATAGCATTTGAATGGAGTTGACTAAATTGGGGAAGCAAAAGCAAAGCTCTGTTAGGCTTTCCTGTTATAGGTGCATTTGCTAATTACTAAATCTTCCTGGAGGCCAATTGACTCTAATTAAAACATAGGGATGCTTCCCCCTCAGTATTTCAGGATTCCAACAACTTTCATTATCATTCCTTTTCTTGGCCCCAGGGGCCCCACAAAACTGTTTTCAGAGATTAGATGAAATCATACTTTCACTCACCTTTGTCTTGAATCTCACCTCTGGGAGGTTTTCTAAGAGGTATGAGCAATGGCTGAAGTAAAAAAAATCAAAGCTGCTAGTGAAAGACCATTGTTAAATTTTCAGTATGAAATTCATATCTTGAACATCAGTAAATGCCACAAACCAGGGCCTTATTCATTGTTTTGTGGATTGTCTATTAATAAAATGATGTAAAACATGCTAGATTTAATTTAGATACAATAGATTAAATTGAAAATTACCCATCAGCCCACCTCTGAAAGCCAGTTGTTAAATATTTACCAGCACATTGCTGAGTATGACTGTCCTGACTAGGCTAAGTGCTTGAGATGATAAATTGGGTTTCAAAAGGATGAGGTTCAAGTATTCCCTTTGGAATGTATCAGTTGTGTGACCTTCATTATCATTTAGCCCCTCAGTCTCAGGTCACTCTAATTTTAATCTACAGTTATCGCTTCCAAATTGTGGGGGTAAGGAGAGCTATGTCCCCATGATCTAGAGAATTCACGTCCTTTATACCAGAGAAGTCTGAATTTTTTCTCTTTTTATGGAGTATTTACAGTGTCTTTTGTTACTATACACATATTTTGTGCATATCTGAATTTTTAAACTTTTTCTGTGCTGTCTCCTGGCCTTCACTTGTTATGTGTGACTTCTATAAAACTCCCCAAAAATTTCCATTTAATTTCTTATGTCAACCCATTACATATTAAAACCATGATGGGGAAAGTTGGGATGTGGAAGAGACAACTGAACTATAAGTTATAAATGGACGACAAGCAGGTCACTGATGGTGAATTCAACGGTATCCTTAAGGTGAATATTGTGACATCCTAGGCTACTATCATCACACAGTGTTAGAATAATTTCTGTGGAGTCAAGGCTAAAAGAATCTGGACAAATCATTCAATCTTTTGGGGCTCAGTTTCTTCATCTGTAAAACAGGCAGGTTCTTCACCTCTAAAACTGAATGGCTACTGAGATCCCTACCAGGTCTATCTGTATGCCCAAATTATCAAGGAAAACTGCTCTGATATTCTAGAATCAGAAGGTAAAATAGAAATTGAAAGAATTCACTGATTACCTCTTGAAAGACACTTCAAAAGTAAAATTCCTAGGAATATTGTAGGCAAATTCCAGAGTTCCCCAGGTCAAGGATAAAATATTGCAAACAGTCAGGAAGAAACAATTTGAGTATTATGGAAACGCAATCTATCCTGATAAATAAGATCTAACAGCTTCTACATTAAGGGATCACAGGGCTTGGAATATGACATTTCAGAAGTCAAAGGAGCTACGATTAAAACCAAGAATCATCTACCCAGCAAAACTGAGTATAATACTTCAGGGAGAAAAGTGGAAATTCAATGAAATAGAGGAGTTTCAAGCATTCTTGATGAAATAAAAAAAAACAGAGCTGAAAAGAAAATTTGACTTTCAAATACAAGAATCAAGAGAAGCACAAATCAAAACAACTCTGAGATACCACATCTCTCCAGTCAGATTGGCTAAGATGACAAAACAAGAAAGTGACAAATGCTGGAGAGGATGTGGACAAATTGGAACGCTAATACATTGCTGGTGGAGTTGTGAACTTATCCAACCATTCTGGAGAGCAATCTGGAATTATGCCCAAAGGATTATAAATAATTTCATACCCTTTGACCCAACCATACCACTTCTAGGGTTATATCCCAAAGAGATCATAGAAGTGGGAGGAAGACCCATATGTACAAAAATATTTTTAGCAGCCCTTTTTGTGGTTGCAAAGAATTGGAAACTAAAGGGGTGCCCCTCAATTGGGGAATGGCTAAACAAGTTGTGGTATGTGAATGTAATGGAACTTTATTGTGCTATAAGAAACGAGGAGGTGACGGATTTCATAATTACCTGGAGAGACTTATACAAACTGATGCTGAGTGAGAAGAGTAGAATCAGAAATAATTTGTATACAATCACAGACATACCATATCTGTGACGACCAATTATGACAGACTGGACTCTTTTCAGCAATGCAGTGATATAAATTAATCCCGAATGACTCAAGAAAGTGAGAAATGCGCCATCCAGAGATATAACTATTAAGAACTGAGCCTGAATCCTGATGGAAGCAAACTAAATGATCTTGTTCTTCTCATTGTTTGGTTTTATTTCTTCCTTACCATCTTTCATCCCACCTAGTACAATATGCCTTTGTAATTGGAATAATGTCTAATATGAATGCATTTTCAGACCCTAAAAAAAAAGAGAGAGAGAATAAGGGACAACTACCAAAAAAAAAAAAGAATCAAGAGAAGCATAGAAAAGTAAATAGGAAAAAGAAATCATAAGGGACTTATTAAAGTTGAACTGTTTACATTCTTACATGGAAAGATGATATTTGTAACTCATGAGACCTTTCTCAGTATTAGGGTAGTTAGAGGGAATAGACAGACAAACACATAGATAGATAGATGATAGAAGATAGATAGATAGATAGATAGATAGATAGATAGATAGATAGATGGATAGAAACATAGATAGAAACATACATACATAGATAGAAAGCACAAGGTGAGTTGAATATGAAAGGATGATATCTAAAAAATAAAATTAAAGGTTGAGAGAACAATATATTGGGAGAAGGAAAAAGGAATGAGTGAATCTTACTCTCATTGGATAGGCCTTAAGGAGAGAATAACATACATATTCAATTGGGTATCTTACCCTACAGAAAATTAAGGATGAAGGGGACAAAAAGGAGGGGGGGCATGATAGAAGGGAGAGCAGACTGGGTGGGGGGGTAGTCAGAAGCAAACACTTTTGAAAAGAGACAGGGTCAAAGGAGAAAATAGAATAAATGGGGGATGGAATAGGATAGAGGGAAATATAATTAGTCTTTCACAACATGACTATTGTGGAAGTGTTTTGCACAACTATACATGTATAACCTATATTGAAATGCTTGCTTTCTCAATGAGGATGGATGGGGAGGAAAGAAGGGAGAAAATTTGGAACTCCAGGTTTTAAAAACAAATGTTAAACATTGTTTTTACATGCAACTGAGAAACAAGATAAATAAGCATGGAGTATAGAAATATATCTTGCCCTACAAGAAAGTAAAGGGGGAAAGGGATAGTTCTGAAATTTGGTTATAATGTTCCTTGGAGTTTTTACTTTGGGATCTCTATCCTGAGGTGATTAGTGGCTTATTTCAATGCCTATTTTGCCATCTGGTTCCAGGATGTCAGGGCAGTTTTCCTTGATAGTTTCTTACAAGATGCTGTCCAGGGTCCCCTTTTGATCATGGCTTTCAGGTGGTCCAATGAGTCTGACATTGTCTCCCCTAATCTGTTTTCCAGGTCATTTGTTTTTCCAATGAGGTATTTTACATTTTCTTCCATTTTTTCATTCTTTTGAATTTGTTTGATTGACTCTTTGTGTCTTGTAGAATCGTTCGCTTCCACTTACACAATTCTAACTTCTAAGGAGTTGTTTTCCTCAACTAACTTTTGTACTTTCTTTTCCATTTGGCCAATTGTACTTTTTAAGTTGTTTTTTTCCCTGGTGGATTTTTATATCACCCTTTCCACTTGGTTAACGTTTCTTTTTAAGCAGTTGTTTTCTTGATTTTTTTTCATAATTTTCTTGCATCACTCTCATTTTTTCTCCCGATTTTTCTTCTACATCTGTTATATGATTTTTAAACTCCTTTTGAACTCTTCCATGGTCTCAAGTTCTTTCTGAGCTTGAGATCACTCCCCCTTTGGGGGGGGGGAGCAGTTTGTCCATAGGTGTTTTGACATTGTAGTCTTCTGATTTTGTCTTGATCTTCCCTGTCATCATAATAAATTTCTATGGTCAGATTCTTTTTAAAAAATATTTTTTGCTCATCTTTTTTTAACCTTTTTTCCTTCCTTTAAATTTGGGCTCTGCTTTTTTGATAGAAAGGGCACTTTCTCAAATTTCTTGTGCCAAGGGCTGCAGGCCCTGTCTGTTTACCTGGTGTTGCACTGATGTTGCCCTCATATCTGGTGCTGTGCTGATAGGGGTGAGGTGGGGGGTGACTGGTGCTGCTGGAGGCTGTAGGAGTCTGGCAGTTTACCTAATGCTGGGACCCTAGTGATGGTGTCTAGTGTGCTCTGAGGCCCAGTAGGGTGTTTCTGCATTTCCCTGGGGCTACACTGAAGCACATGGAGGCCTAGCCACTAGAGGCTTCCTGTTTGTCTGGGGTTATGCTGAAGCACATGGTGGGTCATGGAGCTGGAGTCTGCCAGTTTCCCTGGTTATGCTGAGAAATGTGGAGGAGTGGAGAGTTCTGGTCTTGACATTTTCCTGCTTCATCACACTGGGGCTCAAGATCTCCCACTGGTTTGCTGAGGTGGGGCTTGCTGCTGGCTTCCTAGGGTGCTTCCTGCCCTGGGCTGTGCTCCCCTTTTACCCACATGATTCGGACATTTCCTGCCAATCTTCCAAGTTTCTTAGACTCAAAAATTGTTTTACTCCATCTTTTTGCTGGTTCATCTGTTCCAGGATTTGTTTTGGGTGTTTTATTTTATGGTTGTTTGGAGGTAAATATGAGAGAATTATGGAGATTTACTGCTTACTCAGCCATCTTGGTTCCTGGAAGTCTCTCAAGTTCTTTATGATGAAGGGACAGAAGTATAGAATATGATGTGAATTTACAGATTTCAGAAGCATGGTAAAATAGCCAAATCCATTGATCTGTTGCATATTTTTTCTTCCCAAAATCTGCCATATTTTTGGGCATTTATAAAAACTCTTTAGGCTTGCACACAGCTAAAATAGGTCTTTACAGAGAGCTAGACTTGTTTCTTTTCAGCAGATATGAAAGACACACCTTTATTTTTCTATCAACCAATCTATATATTATCCACTTTTTATAAGTAGGCCATCTCCAGGTGTCCTGATCTATATCTAAGCACTGGACCCAAATGGTTCTGGAGGAGAAAGTGAGACTGGTGACTCTGCACAACTCTTCCCCACTTAAATCCAATGGACTTTCAAGTCATAGCATCACCTTTCCAATGTCATCACCCTCTTTGAGAATGAAGGATAAACCACAACTTTTTATAAGCATTCCAAAAATCTATGTGGTTCCAAATATCATTTGGGTAGCCCAAATTGAGATGCTGTCATTACCTGGTTATTTTTAAGGAAAATTCATAGGTAGAAATACACATTTTTAGACAGTGGAGTTTATAAAAATGTTAAAGCACATTTATGTTAATATGACAGCTCAGAATGGCAGATCTCTGAGCTTCATCCAGTAAGAAGAAAAAAAAAATATATATATATGTGTATATATATATATATATATATATATATATGTGATTTAAACATCTGTCTTCATGGTTCAGAAATATTGTAACTTAATACATCAGTTCTGCTAACTTTCTTGGACTACACTGTGGTTGTTTCAGAATGGAAATGGAAATCGATGGATTTAAGTACTGAAGCAATTACATACAAGGACCTTGAAGTTCAAGATTTCACAGCATCAGATTGGTAGATATAGAATGGACCCCAGAGACCCTAGCCCAATTCTGTCAATTTACAGATGAGGAAACTGAGGCACAGAGAGCAAAGGTCACTTGTCCAAAGTTGAGAGAAGTAAGCAATAAAGGCAAGATCTGAACCCAGGCCTTCTGATTCCACAGTCTCCATTCTTTCCGTAGTATCATGCTGTCCTTATTAGCTAAGTATGAGCTGGATTAAGGACAGATTTACCACCTTAGCTATATTCCCAGTGCTATCTACCCAATAGGCATTTAATGAATGTTTGCTAAATTAAATGGAATCTCTTAGCCCTTGTCAATAAGACTTAACAAAGCTGCCTGGGAACTGACTTTTCTGAACAAGTTCTTGATGTTTTTTTTTTAATCTGCCTCTTTCTCACACAGGTAAAATCAAAGGTGTTTATTAATGTCCTTCCCAAACTGTCCTTGACCAGAACTGAGCAAAATATTGTCTTCTGACCAGGGAAGTCTAGAGCAGGACTGTTCCCTGCTTGGTCTTCATTGCTATACCTTTTATAATGTAGTTTAAGGCAACCCAAGAACTATCATAGCTCCTTTGGTTGCCATGACACACTGGCGTCTCAAGTGAAATTTTGGGTCCCCTGAGAGAATCAGTTAAGGGAACATTGGATAGAACTCCACATCTGATATCAGGAAGACCTGTCCATCCTCAGATATTGCTAGGAGTGTGACCCTAGGCAAGTGACTCTGTTTGCTTCAATTTTGTCAAATGGGTAAAATGGGTATTATAATAATAAGCACCTATATCCCAGGGCTATCATGAGAACCAAATGAGATAATATTTATAAAGCATTTAGCACAGTATCTGGAACATAGTAGGACTGTATAAATGCTTGTTATCATCATCATAATCATCCTTACTAATTATTACTAGATTAATCTGTCCCAAATTCTTACTATCATCATCAATATTTATTATTGTTGTTGCTGTTGTTGTTACCCCCAGATTATTTCAGACAATCTGACCCGTTGCCACAGCTCTTCCAACTTAGATTTGGGAAGTTGATTTCTGGAACCCATGTATAAGGCTTTACATTTATCCCTATTAAAATTAAATAGAGTTCACACAGTTTTAAAATCATTGATGGATATAGTCTCAAGATATCTGAAAGAAAGGACAATACATGCTTAAGAAAATCAGTGATATTTTCACTACCCACTCCCCAACATAAAGAGAAATTGAGCTACATGAATCAGCTATCCAGGGCCTGAGAATTTGATGCCTCTGGTCTAGAATGTGTTTATACAGTTGGATGAACAAACTACAGAGCTATCTCATCCCTACCTTAAACAGACACTCCATATGGACAATTAACCTGGTTAAGAATTGGACAGGAGAAAGAAAGTAGGGTGGATTGCATTTAGAAAATCACATTTATTTTTGTTTTTTCTTGTTTTGTTTTGCTTTTACTGATTTCAAGCTTCTGTCCAAAATGAAAACTCTTTATTTTAACATCCTCCTCCTAGGGATGCTATGTATACAGCAATTTATCTTGAAATACCAGTCTCCACTAAAGAATAAGGCATGTCATCCAAAGTATAATGGAGAGGTACGTGTTGGGCACAACTTGTCTGTAACATTCTATCGACAAAAAACTGCACATTTTTTAAAATGGCATGTAATGCCTAATAAAATAAATGTACAATTGGAAATTGAAGAAAGCCACTCACAGAGTGAAAGACAAGAAGAACAGATGGAAACCTTGTGTGCTTCCCAGGGGCTCTTCACCTTTGTTGTGCCATTAACCCTTTTGACATAGTGTGGTGAAGTCTAGGAACCTTCTTTGCAAAACAATCCTTTAAATTCATGAAATAAAATATTCTATAGGATTCCAAATGTTAGTAAAAAATAAAGATGTATTTTTTCCCATCCAAGTTCATAGACACCTTGAAATGTATGCGTCATCTAGAAAAAGGTCCTTACCCCCATCATGTTGGGAGATCTCCTTGTAGAGTATGAGAGACATGGGTAAGAATTTCCACAGGATGAAAAAGCATAGATGCATTAAGGGAGTAAGTAACCATATCAAGATCATGTATTTGTTAATTCTCTAAGTAGCAAAATAAAAATGTTTCTCTCACACCAGCTCCCCATGGTCAGACAGCTATTAAAATAATGATAACCATAATATCTAGCACGTATATAGGTTGCAAAACTCTGCATAGATCATTTCATCCTTATAACAGCCTTTGAGGGGTAGATGCTATTATCCCCATTTCACAGAGGAGGAAACCGAATCAGACAGAGGCTACATGACTTGCCCAGGTTTACATAGGTAATAAATGTCTAAGGAGAGATTTGGGTTAAGGTCTTCCTGATTCCAAATTCCCCTGCTTCCTGGCTCTCCCTCCCTAGAGGAACATGGATTCTTAATTTCACTCATTCTTCCCCCAAATTCGAATCATGAAGTAGCCAGACTTATATAGCCCCAAGGCCTGGTACTCTATACCGATCTGTCTGGCTACTTTATGATTCAAATATCTGTTTTGAAGGTGAAAAGATGGTGGTGGATCCTACTGAATGACGTTCATTTTTCTGGCTCAGAAGTAGGGGGTAATAATAAACAGATAATGAGGACAGAAAAGGTCCAAGAGCCCCTGCTCCACAGAAACCCACTTCTCTACACCAAGCTTGACCTGAGTCCCCCATTCACAATTGTCCTTGGGACTAAATCTGATGTTCCAGGACTTGGGTTGGGTTACAGACACTGGTTTCTGGCATTTGAGCTCCTACAGGCAGGTGTCTGTCTCCTATCTGCCTGGAAGGCAAATGGGCCACCTCATGTGGATTAGAGTGTACCATATGTGACTCAGTAAAGTTCAGGAGAAGAAAAGGTTGATACATAGGCCTGCTGCTGCTGCTGCAGCTGGTGATGATGATGGTGGTGGTGGTGATGGTGGTGATGATGGTAGTGATGGTGATGGTCGTGATGGTGGTGATAATGGTGGTGATGGTGATTATGGTGATGGTGATGGTGATGATGGTGGTGATGATGGTAGTGATGGTGATGGTCGTGATGGTGGTGATAATGGTGGTGATGGTGATTATGGTGATGATGGTGGTGATGGTGATGGTGGTGGTGATGATGGTGATGATGATGATTGTGATGGTGGTGGTGGTGGTGGTGATGATGACGGTTGTGATGGTGATGATAATAGTGCTGGTGGCAGTTGTGGTAGTGATGATGGTGGTGGTGGTAGTGGTGGTGGTGATGGTGGTGGTGATGGTGATGGTGATGGTGATGATGGTGGTGATGATGAGGATCATGATCATGATGAGGAAAAGGAGGAAGAAAATAGTGACATTTACATAACCCTTTAAACTCTGCCAGATGCTTTACATTCATTCTCTTGCCCATCCATAGTCCCACAGTTATTAAGGGACGAAGCAGAATTTAAACCCAGGTCTTCCTGATTCTAAGTTAAGAATTCTCTCTAGCATATCTTGCTGAGAAGAGGTTCCAAAATGCACAGAGAAGACTGGCTCTACATGAATTATACAACTGGAAAGGAATCCCAAGGCCATATGCCTCCATCCTATCACAGTGCCATAAATATCCCATCATTAAAACTTTATTCCTGTTGGGATAAGAGCATTGCCCTTTCAGGTCCCTCTTTTAAAATATAAATTCCCCTGGAGGGCTATACTTCCTCTCTCCCAGCCTCTCAGGGTAGGAATGTTATTAGTTAGAACAAGCTCCAGGAATGGGTAACATCATTATTTTCAGCATTATCATCAGCAGCATCAATCACAACAACAACAATATTTATATGGTGCTTTAGGGTTTGCAAAGATTTGATCTTCACAACATTTCTAGGAGGTAGGTGCTATTATTATCCCCATTTTACAGATGAGAAAACTGAGGAAAGATGCATTTAAGTGACTTGTCCAGGGGCACATAGCTAGTAAGTGTAATCCAATGTAGGATTTGAACCCAGATCCAAGTCCAGTGCCCTATCCACAGAATACATATTTGATGGCCATCCCAGCTTCTATGAAGGTGCCCACAAATTCAGGAGCTTTTCCTGGTGACCATCCTCCATCATGGAGTTCGGGGAAGACCAACTTTTTTCTTCATGGTGGCTCTCTGTGGGGTGCTGGCCTCACTTAAATTCCACAGTCTAGTTAGAATGTCTTCCCTCTCCCGTCCCTCCTGTCTATGGAGGGAGGTGAGGACAAATCCCTGGAGCTCCTCCACTGGCCCAAGGGCAGGTAATGATCCCCTTGACCCTTATTCTGGAGATCCCTGAGAGGTCCAGTGAGACAGACCAACAAGGTCAGCAAAGGAAGCCTTGCGAGGGCAAATTAGAAAGCCCAGCAAGAGCAGGAATTCAGTCTAGAGGAGGCAAACCAATACTTGCAAGTTCATAGCATCTTTTATCTAGAGCTGGAAGGGACCGTAGAGGTCATCTGGTCTAACCCCTTTATTTAACAGATGAGGAAACTGAGACTGGCAGGCATTAACCCAGGTGGAGTCACAGGAATATAAGCATCAGATGTAGGATTTGAGTCCAGGTCTTTCTGACCTCAATACTTCACTCCATCACAACTCTGTGCCTCAAATAACTTGGCCAGTGTTACACAGTAAACTCATGGCAGAGGTGGGGCTAAAACCTAGGCCCCCTGGTTCTCAGAACAGAGGTCTCATTATTATACCATAGCACTAAGTTCATCATAAATCAAGAACTCTTGTCTATAGTGGGAACTTTCTTAGCCTGGGGGATCCCAATGAGGAAAGTCCTTTGATCATGAATACAGAGAGAAATTGAGTTTCTGTTGACACCATGGTGCCATAGGGTTTCCAACTGAGGATGTAAAAAACAATCAGCTTCCTGAGTTGTGTGGAGCATACCAAGTTCACCTTCCCTCTCCCCTTTCTCCTCTTTCAGGTTGGAACCATGAGATTAGGGATTTCTTGTCTCCAGGACAACCAGTGGGCACAGAACTGAGAAGGGACATCAGGAAAAAGATAACTTTGCCAGTTAGACCTGTCACCAGTAATATGGGCATTGCTGAGTCCTTCAATTATCGGGTCATAAATCCTGATATTCAGTCAATAGCAGACCACCAAAATAAGATCTTAGATTTAGAGGTACAAGATACGAATGAGGTCATGGAGTCAAAACTCCCATATTTTTACAAAGAAAGAAAATGAGTCCCAGAGAGGTTCATAGAACCATCGATTTAGAGCTTGAAGGTTCTTTAGAGGTTGTCTGGTGCAACTCTTTCATTTTATAAAAGAGAAAATTGAATTCCAGACATATATAACATGCTTACCATGTGTTGGGAGCTATACTAGATGCTGGGAATAGAAGTACAAAAAAATGAAATCATCCCTATTTGCAGTGAGCTTACATTTTAATAAGGAAGACACACACATAACACATGTTTACATGTATATATATATACAGCATAAATATGAAGATAATAAATAGAAGGAAGGAAAGAGGAAGGAAGGAAGGAAGGGAAGAAGGAAGGAAGAGAGTGAGGGAGGGAGGGAGGGAGGAAGGGAGGGAGAGAGGGAAGGATGGAGGGAAGAAAGGAGGGAGGAAGGAAAGAAAGAAAGAAAGAAAGAAAGAAAGAAAGAAAGAAAGAAAGAAAGAAAGAAAGAAAGAAAGAAAGAAAGAAAGAAAGAAAGAAAGAAAGAAAGAGAAATTTCAGGCACTGTGAGATGGAGTTCTAGGGGCTCTTATTCTAATGGGAAAAGACAACATGTAAAAGCAAACTAGAAATCTGAAGCAGTTTGGGGAGTGGGGTTCCTTTGTAAGAGACAAGGCTAGTAGAGAGTAGGTAGAAAGGTCAATTCAACCAAAACAATGAACAAAGTAATAACATTAGACAACATATACCATATTCTGTCCAAGAGCATCGCTGCTAAGAGGAAGGAGATATGTTCATTATTTATTCTTGAGATCTTTGTTGATCTTTCAATGCTCCAATTTTGGCTTCCTCTTAGGGATCTTTTCATGTACATTGCTAAAATCATCCTGTATTGTATATTAATTGTACTGTATAATGTATTATTATTATGTTATTGTTATAAAATATATTTTATCTATATAATATAATAAAATTATATTATTATTGTTGGTACTATTATTATGTTATTGTAACTATATTTTATATTAATTCTGTATTATATATTAATTAGGCAGCGAAGCGGTACAGTGGATAGACCACTGGGCTTGGACTCAGGAAGTCTGAGTTCAAATCCTGCCACAGATTATACTTACTAGTTATGCAAGTCATGTAATCTCTGTTTGTCTCAATTTCCTTAACTGTGAGATGGGGGTAATTAAAGCACCTACTTCCCAGGGTTGTTGTGAGGAGCAAATGAGATAATATTTGCAAAATGTCTAGCATAGTGCCTGGTGCATGGTAGGCATTATATGAAAGCTTGCTTCCTACACTGTTCTTTTGTTTCTGTTTCTTTCACTCTACATTAGTTTAATGAATGAAGGAATGAATGAAACAGTATTTACTAAGTGCTTACTTCCCTGGCCTCCTTTGAGTTCCAACTAAAATCCCACCTTCTACAATGAGCCTTCCTCAGCCCCTCTTAATTCAAATACCTTTCTTCTGTCAGTTATTTCCGATTTATCCTTTATATAGCTTGTTTTGTGTATTTTTTGTATATTGTCTCCCCATTAGATTGTTAGCTCCTTAAGGGCAGGGCCCGTATTTTGCTTTTTTTTTTTTAATTTCCAGGACTTAATATTGTAGTTGACACATAGTAGGTGCTTAATAATACTTATTGTTTGATATGCAATACACTGGGGGTACAAACAGAAAAGTGAAAACAGTCCCGTTCTCTATCTTGTTTGTATGGAGGTGGTGGCACTTTATCTCTTCTAATAGAATGTAAGCTCCTTGAGGGCATGGGTTGTTTTAGTTTTCCTTAGCACTTAGCACAGTGCCTGGCCCATAGTAGGTCTTTAATAAATGCTAGCTGACTTGGCTGGACTTAGTTTTAGCTGTAAATCAGGTGAAAAAGTCTCATGGTCCTCAGGGGACTATAGCAAAGAAAATGATTATGCATCTTCCTTAATATCATTTCCTTAATATTATTTCCAGTGATAAAACCATATCCATTTCTGATATTGAGCCATTGGACAGTGCCAAGACCTTTGGTGATGAGAACACTCTTTTTGGGGTCTTCAGTAGCTGACATTGATGAGTTTATTCCAATCCTCACATGTTTCTCTAACTATAGTAGCTTCAGACATTTTCAATTGAAAGGAAGTAGTTTTTATTTCCAGTTCTTTGCAACCACAAAGGGGTTAGGGGCTTCAATGTGCAGGCATTGTGTTATCTCTGATGAGGACAATGCCTTAGTTTTGACCACAGGCACAAATTTCTCTGTCCATCCTTCCCACCATTCCTGAGAGCTCTTGCTCTGGTGTCTGTATGATTACACTGTATGACTACACTGACTTAGGGAGGCAAAGAGGTCACAAGCATTTGTAAAGCACCCACTATGTGTCAGGAGCTGTGATACATGGTTTTAGAAGGCACCTACTATGCACCAGGCATTGTGTAAAGTGCTTTATAAATATTATTTCAACCCAGAAGAGTATTAGAGAATATAAAATATATTGCTTTTTGTTCCAGGGGAGCTGTACTTTGGGGTGCCATGTCCTGGGATTCTCAAACAGAGGGGACTTTCAAAATCTCAGTCTGAAAATCATATTCAGCATTACTCTCCTGGACGAAAGGTCATGAACACTTTGCAGGCCAGGACTTTCTTGAACTAGACACCAGGAGTTAGTTGCATTCTGGGAAGGGGAGCAGCTCTTGGTCTATGGCCCTGTATGATCATGCCTTAAGGTTTTAGGGACGCTGCTGATAACCTGCCCACACATAATCAGGAACACTCTTTGTGTCCCATTCATCAGCAAGGGTGACATCTGCCTCAATCATTCCCTTTGAATGTCTTCTCATAAATAGTACTCACAATGGGGCATCCCAATATATAGTTTAATGACAGTCAATTTTCCCTGCTGTTCTCAAACAGTCCCTATCCTGGAAAAGCTTACATTATAATTGGGTGGACAGCATGAACACTTAGGAGACACACACACACACACACACACACACACACACACACACACACACCTCTTAATGTCAGTACATACATGATGTATGCATAACAAAAACAAGGCAGTTTGGGAATGAGTGCCCTAGCAGCTGGGAGGAATGTGGGGAGTAGAACCTAGGAAGGCTTCATGGAGAAGGTGGTTCTGAAGCTGAGTTACTAGGTTTGTTTGGGTTGGGTTTTTTTTTCTTAGCAGAAGGGAGGGGGGAAGTGAGATGAAGAGAAAATAAATGCTTCTTAATTTAAAAAAATATTTTAAAAATAAGAAAAGGTTAAATGATCTCTAAGAATATCAAAGACAGTAACAAAAGATCTAACATAAAATAAACCACTGCTACTCAAGACTTCCTTGCTTCTGGTGAAAGTATCACCCTCCTAGTGACATCCGAGTCTCAAAGCCTCCAAGTAATGTGTTATTCTCTGGGTTCTTTGTGTCTAAGGGGGAAGATGATTTACAGCCCACCAAAGGGCCTTGGGAGACCATCCGCACTTCATGGGCAAAAGGGGAAAAAGTGAAACAGAGAAAGGCTCAGAAGGAATGTCCAGACAGGCAGGAAGAGTATCAAGGGGATGACCTTGCAGAAGCAAAGGAAGGAAGAGTATCTGGGAGAAAGGGGTTGTCAGTGATGTCAAAGGCTATAGAAAGGTAGAGGAGAAGGACTAGGGAAAGCCCAAAGGACTTAGTAATTAAGAGATTATTGATGAGACTAATGTTATGAATATAGAGACGCATGGAAAGACCCAATTGAAGTATTCCTTGTTCTGAGATGCCATTCTCTAGGTACAAAAACTATACTGTCTCCTCCCATTAGGAAGAGAAAGAGATAGAGACAGAGAGAAATAGAGGGAGAGGAGACAGAGAGACAGACACACACAAAGAAAGACACAGAGATAGAGAGACAAAAGCAGAGAGAGGACAGTGAAGAGAGGAGAAAGGAGGAGAGAGGAGAGAGAGAGAGAGAGAGAGAGAGAGAGAGAGAGAGAGAGAGAGAGAGAGAGAGTTTGATAAAAGGACAGAGCCAAATGATGGTTAAAGGCATGGGGTAGACCAAAGCAGGCTTGTAAAGGCGAGGAAGAGGCCAGGATATAGAAAGAGACTAAAGATGAAGATACGAGAATGAGTGGTTGATGGGACACTCCCCTGGAGGGGGAGGGGATGGGATCAAGGGCATATAGAGAAATGCTAGCCTCGGCCCAAAATAGTCACTTCATCCTCTGAGACTAGAACAAAGAAGAAGAGAATGGGAGCCAGTGTTTCGTGATTTTAAAGAACAGAGGAGGGGAGATGTGGCAGCTCACAATAGATGGCCTTCATTTTCTCTGAGGAGTAGAATTTAGCATGCTGTAGGGGAAAGATCATTAGCTTGATAATCAGAAACAACCTGGGTTCAAGTCCTAACTTTTGATAAATTCTAGTGGGAAATGGTGGGGAAACCTGTACGTTTTTGGAGTCTCAGAGACTTGAAAGCGTTAATAATATCTCTAGTACATACATCACAGACCTTTGGCAGCGAAATGGCACAATGGATAGAGAGCTGGTTGCTGTTGTTCAGTCGTATCTGACTCTTCACGACACTATTTGGGGCTTTCTTGGAGTGATTTACCTTCTCTAGTTCCCTTCTTCAGTTCATTTGACAGATGAGGAAACCGAGGCAAACAGGGTTGAGTGACCTGCCCAGGGTCACACAGTAAGTGTCTAAAGCTGGATTTGAACTCGGGTCTTTCTGACACCAGACATAGCATTCTATTCAGTGTGCCATCTAGTTGCCTAAGTGCTAAAAGCAGCTATGTGATACAATAGATAAAGAGAGCAGTGGGTCTGAATACAAAGGCAGCTAGGTTGCAAAATGGGTCTGGAGTCAGGAAGACTTGAGTTCAAATACAGCCTCAGGCACTTGTTGGCAATGTGACCTTGGACAAGTCACTTAACTTCTGCCTCAGTTTCCCCTCTGTGATATGAAGACAATAATGGTACCTCTCAGGGTTCTTGTGGGGATTGAATGAGATAATATTTGTAAAGATCAGTGCCTGGCACATAGTAGGCACTTAATAATTCCTTTCCCCTCCTTTTAGAGCACCATAGGAAACTCAACCATCATTATTTCCAAATAGAAAGGGACTTGAGGTCAGAGCTGGGGAATATGGTAAGTGGAGTGATGGAGAGGCAAGCAGATATGACCAAAATGATTGTTGTATAGCCTAGCCTCGAGAGCCCAGATAAAGATAGATAACAGGAATCTGTAGAGGACTCAGTCCCCAGTAAAGTGACTTCCTCAAACTGATAAGTTTGTGACTTGCCTTAACCATCATTCCCATTCCTCAGAAGGTGGGGGGAGGCAATGAGGAGGAACGACTCTTCGAAGAGTCAGCAGCTACTGAAGTAGAAATGATGGACACCTCGAGGGCAAGTGATCACTTCATCTCAGAATCCATGGGGAAGGGGGAGAGGAAAGCCTGACACACACCCTTGACTTGGGGAGAGTCGACTTCAAGGAGTTCAGAGAATGGATGAGAAGCCGATGGACCGGAGGGAAGGGTGAAAGGCTGAAGACACAAGGAGACATGACTCCAATGAGGAGGATAAAGGAGAGAGTGAAGTGGTTAATCAAGGGCACTTACTGGTCAGTTAGTCAGTCAAACAAGCATTTATTAAGCACCTATTGCATGCTAGACACTTTGCTAAGTGCTCCTTCTCTCAAGGAGCTCACAATCTAATGGGGGATCCCACATATAACTATGTGATTATGTGCAAAAAAACAGATGAAGATAAGTTGGAGAACATCACAGAGGGAAGGCACTAACACTAACAGGGAGTCAACAAAGGCTGCTTGTAGAAGGTGGGCTTTTAGCAGGGCCTTCAAGGAACCCAGCGAGGCCAGGAGATAGAGATGAAGAGCGAGAGCATCCCAGGTGTGGGGGATGGTCAGTAAAAATTGCCCAGGCCAATTTGTATATTAAAATTATTTTTATTGATATCTTGTGTTTTATATTCCCTTCATTTATGAATATATCCCTCTTTCCTAGCCAGTGCAAGAATAGAAAACAAGAAAAAAAGTCATTTCAGTTAAACCAACCAACACATTAACTGGTGGGGCATGCAGTATTTCACAGCCATAGACCCCCACCTCTGAAGAGATGAGAGGGAAGTGTATTTCCTCAACTCTTCTCGAGTGACAAGCTCATTGGTGTTTTGGCTATATAGCATTCAGTTTCCTGTTTTTGTCTCTATCTCTCTTCTCTCTCCTCTCTCCCTCCCTTCTTCCCTCCCTCTTTCTCTATCTTCTCTCTCTACCTCCCTGTCTCTCTCCACCCCTTCTCTCTCTCTCTCTCTCTCTCTCTCTCTCTCTCTCTCTCTCTCTCTCTCTCTCTATATATATATATATATATATATATATATATATATATATATATATGTAGATATGTGGATATGTGTGTGTGTGTGTGTGTGTGGTTTTCCAGCTCAGATTTTTAAAAGCCTAATGCAAAAAACAGAAACAAGGGTAAGGAAGTAAGGATGAATGTTAAAGACAATAAAAAGAATTTTTTAAAAAAAACTTATGCTGGGAGTAAGAAGAAGCTCAAAGAAGGATCATGGCTAAATATGATCAAGATGCTAACAGGCAACCTAATGCAGTGAAAAGTATGCTGGATTTGGAGTAATAAAAGATCTGGGCTTAAATCCTACCTCTGACACTCATTACTTGTGTAAACTTGGAAAGGTCACTTCATATCTCAGAGGCTCAGTTTCCTTATCTGTAAAATGGTGGTACTACTACTACTATTACTACTACTACTACTACTACTACTACTACTATTACTATTACTACTACTACTAATAATAATAATAATAATAGTGCCTACCTCACAGAGCTAAACAATAGCCATTCATGACACATGATAAGGAGATAAATAACAGGCTGGATTAAAGTGTAGGTATATAGATAGATATCAAAAGGTCAGAACAATGGACCAAAACAAATAAAGCTGATATTTAATAGGGACAAATGTTCAATCTTGTGCCTGGGTTCAAAATATCAGCCTCCAAAAAAGATGATGAGAGAAATATGGCTAGACAGTGTCATGGAAAGAAAGCCTGCTGTGTAGTTTGTAACATACCAATAAAAGTTTTTATTTCATTCATAGTTTCAAGTCAAGGCAGGGAGAAGCATCAGTTGTCCCATAGATGAATTCAATGGAATCTCTTCAAGTTACTGAAACTGAGTCATTTCCCAGGGGTAATTATAGAAATGCAGAAAGCATATAATTTTATTCACAATCCATCAGCCATTGGCCTTGGAATGAGGGTGCACAGGCACAGTTTGTTTCCATCTAGGGGAGGGGACAGAGATTTCCTAATTTGCTAATCTTCACTGTCCTCTGAGGGGTCCAAAACAGAGCAGATTCTGTCCTCACACAAAGGCTGTGGGAAATGGAGAAACAAAGAACATGGGTTAGATGTGATTGTACATTTACACTAAAACGGAAGCTCATTTTTTTAATGTATTGTTCATGTCAAGAAAGGGAAAATAATGGGACTCCATCTCTCTGTCACAAAAATGTTAATTTTTCTGAAGAGGATTTTGGGGTTTTAGTGGACTGCAAGCCCAATATGAGTCAATGAAAAAAACAGTTTAAAACATTCATCTAGTCTTTGAATGCATTTAGAAAATTCCTGCCTTCATAATGAGGGATAATAATTCCCCTATGCCTCACCCTGGTCAGATCATTTCTAACCCCTGAACATAAATAGACATGCATTCCCACATACACAGCCATACATACAAACATATGCATATGTGGGGATGCACAATGCACATTACTATTCTCAAACCCAGACACTGTTCAGTCCATATCCATACCTCCTGACCAACCTTGTCTAGCTTCCTCCTTCCCTGGCACACCCCATTCCAATCTGCCCTATTTAGCTCTATAAAGAGCATCCCTGCCCTGCCCTTTTTCACTTCTCTGCCTTGCCTTGCCTCACTTCATCTCTGTCTGACCTGCCCAGCACATCTCAGCAATGCCTTACCCTGCACTGCCCTGCTATATCCCAAGCCCCTTGACTTGTCTTCTCCTGTCCTAACTCATCCCACTGCCCTCCTTCACCCTAAACTCCCCTGCTGTGCTCTGTCCTTCTCTACCCAGTCCTGATCAATTCAGCTTTGCCCAACTCTGCCCAACCCAGACCAACTTCACCTCCCTTTCCCATCCTACCCCACCCCATCTCCACCTCTCTCTCTCTCTCTCTCTCTCTCTCTCTCTCTCTCTCTCTCTCTCTCTCTCTCTCTCTCTCTCTCTCCCTCTCTCTTCCCCCCCTTCCCTCCCTCCCTCCCTTTTGCTCTGTCCTACCCAGTTCCATCCTACCCAGCCCTAGCCCAGCAGACTTTGCCCAGGAGACTATCCCTCGCACTGGAAAACATCATGACTTTCCTGGTAGTATATGTGCTGTTTATGCTTTGGCTGCTGTGGAAGACTTCTCGAGCTGACCTCCTTCATCAAAGCAGCCCAAAGTCCCAGGGATGATGAAGTTCCGGCCTCCTTGGCCCTGTACTGAGGGGAAGGGAGAGCAGCGCCCTGACAAAATGGTTCAGTTATTAAAAAGTATTGCTGGTGGTAGATTGCTCCACTAGTATAAACCAGCAGCCTGGTGATTCACAGCCCCTCCTGAGATGCTGGGCCTGGGAGCTGCACAGGAAGGACAACAGTGTCATTAAGCATCTCCAGGCTTAGCCGATGCCTGCTAAAGTCGGAGAGAATCCAAGGAATCCTAATGTTCCACCAGAGAAGAGAATGAATGAAGGGGTGGGCCAGTCGGACTATAGGGTGGGGTAGGGGAGGCTCTGGAGGCTCTGGACTGGAGGGGAGGGAGGGAAAAGGCAAGCCTGATAGGGACTTGTGCTATCACAGAAGCAAAGCTGGAAGGACCTCAGAGGCCATCTAGTCTACCCCTTACTTGAACAAGGATGCCCTCTACTAGCTGGGTTACCTAGGCAAGTGGTTTAACCTCTGTCTGCCTCAGTTTCCTCAATCCTAAACTGAGGATAATAAAATGCCTCCCTCCCAGTGCTGTTATGAGGCTCAAATAAAATAATATTTGTAAAGTGCTTAGCACAGTGCCTGGCACATAGAAGGTACTTAATAAATCCTTCCTTCCTTCCTTGTCTGCTTTTCTCTCTCCATGCTTCCCTCCCTCTTTCCTTTCCTTCTTTCCTTTGTTCCTTCTTTCCTTTGCTCTCTCCCTGCTTCCCTCTCTCCCTTTCTCCTTCCTTCCTTCCTTCCTTCCTTCCTTCCTTCCTTCCTTCCTTCCTTCCTTCCTTCTTTCCTTCCTTCCTTCCTTTCTCCCCCTATCATATCACTGACAGGTAGCTATCTACCCTTTGAGATCTCCAGAGACAGGAATGGCACTCCCACTCAAGGCAGACCAATCCACTTAGGGATAGCTCTAATTGTTAAGAAGATTTTCCTAACACCAAACCTAAATAACCCCACTCTGAAACCTCTCTCCACTACTTCTCTGCTCTCTGAGACCAAACAGAACAAGTCTACTCCCTTGCCCACATGGCAACCTTTTAAATACTAGAAGTCAATTATTATGTTTTTTTCTCCAGACCAAAGAGCCCTAGTTTCTTCACCCAGCATTCATATGGCACAATAACAAGGTCTTTCACCCTCCCAACTGGACACTTTCCAGCTCATCAATGCCCTTCCAAAAACATGGGATCCTGATTTGAAGACAATAATCCAGATGAACTCTGACCAGTGAGATATTCACCTCCAAGGCCTGAATGTTATGCCTCACTATATGTTGCCTAAGATGGCAGTGACTTTTTTAGCTGCCATATTATACTCAATACATATTGAACTTGCAGTCCACTTAGACCCCCAGATCTTTTTCAGATAAATTGCTGCCCAGCCAATAACACCCCCTTGTCCTTATGATATTGATTTGTCAACACAACTGTAAAACTTTATATTTATCCTCATTAAATTTCATTTTATTAGATTCAATTCAAGACAATAATCCAAGACAATTCCAAAGAACCCATAATGAAAAATGCTATCAACTCCCAGAGAGAGAATTGATAAACTCTGAGGGCAGATTGAAGCATACTTATTTTTTAAATTTCCTCTATATTTATTGTTTTATTTGGCTTGTGTTTCCTTTTCAACGTGGCTAATATGGAAATAGATTTTGCATGACCTCACATGTATAATTGAAATCAAATTGCTTTTCAAGGAGGAGGGAGGGACCAGAGGGAGAGAGAGAATTTGGAACTCACAAGCTTAAATAATGATTGTCAAAAAATTATTTACATGTAAGCATGGAAATATTTAATGAAATGAATAAAAATAATTAGATCCATCTCAAACTGTCAGGATATTTTTGTACACTAACTTTGTCACCCAGTGTCTTGACCATCCCTCCCAGCTGGGGGTAATCTGCAGAGCTGTTAAACATGCCTTCTATTTATGCATTCATCCAAGGAAATAAGAACTTATTTATCATCCAAGGAAATAAAAACATAAAGTATGCTTTTGAGCTAAACACTGAAGATACAAATAAAAGCAAAAAGACATCCCCTGCCCTTGAAGAGCTTACATTCTAATAATGAAAGATAATACACAAAAGGGAGTAGAAAGGGGTCCAGAGCCAAATGAAGGTATTGATAGTGAGGGTCTGGGTTTGAAGTCCACATGACAGGAACAGTTATGGGAGGGGATTAAAGGCTGACAGATCCACCAAACAGAAAGCCCAATGAGAGAATAGAGCAAGTCTTCCAAAGGAAAATTAAAACTTGAGAAGGATATATAGGTAGTCAAATGTTCCAGAGTGAGGAGGTCTCAGATGCTGAGGGTTGACAAAGCAGTAGAATCATGTTTTTAAAGTCTAAAAATCAGGAACAGAGCTTGAAGGGAAATCAAGTCATTCCCTGACCTTTTTTTTTCATTACCCAGAGTAGATCTCTGGGGCACTTCACTGGAGACCTTCAGAATTAACCATGAATTCTGGCTTCTGTATCCATCTACTTGTACTATCCTCTCTTCCACAAGATAGCACACAAAGCTTTGTCAAATACTTTGCTCAGTCTAGGAAGGTGCGAACCACAATATTCCATTGATCTGCCAGTCAGATTTCCCCAGACATCAAGCCTCAGTCTGACTTTTTGCAACTTAGTAATAATCGACAGCAGCATAACACTTTAAGGTCAGCACAATAGAGGAAAGATCACCAGCTCTCAAGTCAAAGGTATCAGGTGCAAATCCTGCCTCCAGCACTTGCTTCCTATGTGAAAAGCCCCTCAGCTTTGTCCCTCAGTGTTTTCATCTTTAAAATGAGAAGGTAGGACTCCATACTTCCCTTCCAGCTCTAAATCCCAGGTGCTGAGGTTAACAAAGTATTTTGTAGCTCTTTAAATCTCACCATAATCCTGTGGTGGAAACTATGGGTAATTATTATACCCATTTAGCAGAAGAGGAGTCTGAGGGTCAGAGAGGTTAAGTGATACAAATTGTGTTAAAACTCTGAATCCAAGCTAACCAAGGCTTACCCCTCTTCCATAAGAAGCTTTCAAATATTTTGAAAACAGTTCTCATGTTACCCTTAAGCCTTCTCATCTCCAAGCTCAATATGCCCTGTTGCCCTCCTCTGGACCCTCCAGTTCACCATGTCCTTAAACAACAATGCCCAGAACTAAACAGTACTTCAAATGTGGCCTGATTTGAGCCAGTGGGAGGAACTAGTGACTCCCTTCTCTTGGATTCTAGTCTTCCTTTAATGCACCTGTCAATAAGCATTTATTGAGCACCTGCTGTATACAGAACTGTGCTAGGTGCCAGGGTTACAAAATGAAAAATAGAACAGTCCTTGCCTTCTAAATTGTATTAGCTCTTCTGGTTGTCACCTTCCTCAGAGATCACCTTCCATCTACTTTGTATAGATCTTATATGTATGTAGGTATTTACATGTTGTCTCCCCCATTAAAATAGGAACTTTCTAAAGCAAGGGATGGTGGGTTTTTGCTTCTCTTTGTATCCTCAGTGCTTGACACAGTGCTTGACAGAGTAAGTCTTTAATAAATGCTTGTGACTATCTTATTGTGGCTCATTGAGCTTGGCAGCCCCTAGGACCTCCAAATCTTTTTCACATAAACTATCATCTAGCCATTCTTTCCCCATCTACAACCTAAGGATTAGACTTCATTAGATTAAACTCCAGGGTTTTGTTTACTGAACCTGTGAACTTAAACTCTGGAGACACATGCCTATATCCCACTTGCCCACATCATTAGCTTGTCCCAGCCCCTGGGCCCTCTTTGCCTGCTTTTGTTGGTCAGTGACCAATTTCCAGGTGTTTCAAGCCCTCTTGGTCTCTAGTGAGACCAATAATAAAGACAATCCCAGTGAAGGCCACTAAATATAAGTGTGACCCCACATTGATCTGTGACTCTGAACCCTTCTGCTCTGCTTTTCCTAGACAGCCCCAGCTGAATCTTAGCTGTAAAACTCTCTGTGTCCCTAATTAGAAACCCTACAATAGCCTTCCTCCTTCCCTTCAGCTCCATTGGTTTCAGACATTAAGTTTTCATTTCTCCTTGGTTCTCCCTGTGCTCACAGAGACAGCCACCACCAGCCCCGCCTCTCTCCTCACCAAAGATGAGAGATTGGCCCCAGCTGAGCAGTAGCAAGGACATTCAGCCAGTGTGGGACCCTCTCTCTGTCTGATGCTTGGAAAATGACCTTTGATTTATCCTCTGGAGAATTCTGAAACTACTTCTTCAATTTCCTAGCCTTCCCATGCCCTTTCTCCCGTCCATGACAGTGACTAGCTGGGGAGGAAGGAGCATGGCCTCTGACACCATGATACAGGCCTTAGTAGTCCAGGATTTGGACTTCCAACAAGTAGGCCTTAACCCTTTCATAAAGCAACTCTCAGATTACTTGAACCAACAATGGCACAGGTCAGCGGCTGACTGACAAACGTCACCATCCACTCTACTTCAACATTCCAGGAATGTTCCTGATAAAGTACTGGACTTGGAGTCAGGAGGACCTGAGTTCAAATCCTGCCTTAGACTCTAGCTGACTGTGTGACCCTAAGTAAGTCACTAAATGCCTCTAAGACTCGGTTTCCTCATTTATAAAATAGATATAATCATATATACCTCCCAGGGTTATTGGGAGGACCAAATGAGACAATAATGCAAAGTTCTTTGTGAACTTTAAAGGGTCAAAAATATGCTAGCAATTACTATAATTATTGTTGTTATTATTATTAATAATATTATTATTTTACTTCACTCCAATCAACAAACATTTTTAAGTAACTCCTTAAAAACTACTTTTTAAGTAACTATTTTGTGTAAGCTACTAAGTAACTCCTTAAAAACTATATTCAAGCTACTAACTACTTTAAAACTACTTTTTAAGTAACTACTATGTGCAAACTACTAACTCTTAAAAACTACTTTTTAAGTAGCTACTATGTATAAGCTACTGAGTAACTCCTTAAAAACTATGTTCAAGCTACTAACTACTTAAAATCTACTTTTTAAGTAACTACTATGTGTAAACTACTGTGGTAGATACTAGGGATATAAAAACAAAAAACTTACATGTTGTTTCCCCATTATAACATAAGCTCCTTGAGGGCAGGAACTATTTTAGTTTTCATCTTATCACCCCAGTGGCTAGCACATCTGGATTTGGTGTCAGAAAATGTGACTTCAAATCTGGGTTCCACCATTTGCCACCTACGTGATCTTGGACAAATTATTGAACCTGTCCAAGCCTCAGTTTCCCCGTCTATAAAACAAGGGTCTTGTAGTCAGCCTCCAAGTACCCTTCTAAAGTCTAAATCTATAATCCTGTATAACAGCCCTGGAAACTGAGGCCCCAAGAGATTAAGCCACTGCTTCTATCACCCCTTGGATACAATACAAACTCCTCAGCTCTTCCCAAACCCCCCACTGTAGAGTGCATTGAAAATCCTATGGACTCACCTTTCTGGGGTGATTGCATCCGTGTTCCTGTATATGCCCTGAGAGTGGTCAGTAGGAGTTCCATACTCCACACTATCTCCTGCCTCTGGGCTTTGCCCAAGCTGTCTGGCCCCCATGCCTAGAACATCCTCCCTGCTCATCTCCATCTCTTAGAATCCCTGGGAAGCAGAGTGCTTTGTTCCTCTTCAAAATATAACTCATGTACTTAGCTGTTCATTTGTATGCATAGATGTACTGGAGACAACTCTTCATAGATTTTCACAACAATCATGTGATAAAGATGCTCTTAAAATCCTCATTTTATAGTTGAGGAAACTGAGGCAAAGTGGGCTAAGTGACTTGCCCGGGATCATTCAGCTAACAAGTGGCTGCGGCCAGGTTTGAACTCAGGTCTTCCTAACTCCAGGTCCAGAACTCTACCATGCCACCAGCTTATGAGAGAGAATTGATCAATCTTTGGTGTGAGCATTTGCACCCCAGGAATCAGCCATCACCCAAAATCAGGACTTAATTTATGGTTTTCTTTGGACTTAAGAAAGTAATGGAGAAAACGTTAATGATGCAGAGGAAACTTTAAAGTTTGTCTGCTTATTCTCCGAGAGAGTCAGTTGGTAAATATTTACCAGCACACCACAGTTTGCATCCCCAGTAGCATGCAGGCTTTTTTGAGAGCTGGTGTTGTTTAGTTTTGGCAATATGTTCCTAGGGCTTAGTATGGTGCCTTGGGGAAGATCATAGGCTCAAAGATCTACCTAGGAGGACCTCAGAGGTCACCTAGCTCAATTCTTTCATTTCAAAAATAAAAAACAACTGAGGTCAAGAAGGTCCAAAGGTCTCACAGGAAAGAAGTGTCAAAGGTGAGATTCAAACCCATGTCCTCTAACTCCAAAGTCAGTGTTCTTTACTCTAGCCCAGCTGCATAGAGAAGGCAGATGCTCCTTAGATTAGATGGGATTTCTTTAAGTGACTTACCCAAGGACCCACTATCACTTAGGCCAATACTGATCTTTAAAGCCCAGGCCTCCTACCTGAGCCTTAGTCTATTTTCACAGTGTTGTGGCGCCTCCCAAAGATTTTTCCAAACAAAATTTACTTTCGTCTTTGCTCAAGCCAATATCAACTTGCTCAGTTACCTTTCTCCTACCAATAAAGTTAACATGCAGACATGGGCCTAGATCACAAAGGAGCCCACGGTGGGGGGTGGGGGGGGCAGTGTGGAGTGTCTCCACTCTGACCCTAAAAGACCCCTTTTCTGTTTCCATTCCAAAGAGTGGTCTTGCTCATTGATTCCTAGACTTCTTCTGCTCTCCAGTAATTATTTTTAATTCATTTTTGAAAAATTATTTTAAATTTTATTTTTATTTTGGACTTAAGTACAAACATTTCAGGGGCAGCTAGGTGGCACAACGAATAGAATGTCAGTCCTAGAGTCAGGAAGACTCATACTCCTGAGTTCAAATCTGGCCTTGGATACTTACTAGCCATGTGATCCTGGGCAAATCACTTGGCCCTGTTTGCCTCAGTTTCCTCACCTGTAAAATGAACTGGAGAAGGAAATGCAAACCACTCCAGTATCTTTGCCAAGAAAACCTCAAACAGAGTTAATTAAGAATCAAGCATGACTGAACAACGACAAACATTTCAATACACAAAAAAGAAAAGAAATTTTTTTTGCACTTTTTGGAGTGGGGAAGGCTGGACAATTAGGGTTAATTGATTTTCCCAAGGTCACACAGCTAGTAAGTGTTAAGTGTCTGAGGCCAGATTTGAACTCAGGTCCTTCTGACTCCAGGGCTGGTGCTCTATTCACTGCACCATCTAGCCACCCTGAAAAGAAATTTTTCCACTCTAGAGAAGCAAACTATTTTGACTGTCAGGAGATCTTTTAGTTAATAAGTAGGTTGGAATCTCTTTCTCTGTTTCTTTATTACTGTCTTTTCTGGGTATCCCTACTCTCTGTAGAAATGGAGAGCTGTGAGCATGAAGCATTGCACGTACTCTCAGACTGGCTTAGTTCATTGATTAGTTTTGCTGAATTGATTTTTCTCTTTATTTTTATTCCTTGTTATAAGGTAGAAATAAGAGGGATATATTTGGAAATACAAGAGATATGAAAACAAGAGACGAATGATTTTTCAAAGAAAGTAGGAGCATGTATGTGTGCACGTGTAAAGGTGATTATGTTGCCAGACCAAGTCAATGCACATTGGCTTTAGGCAAAAGAAAAAACTAATTTAATAATAGTTAGCATTTATATAGTGCTAACTCTGTTCCAGGTACTATACTAAGTGCTTTAATTTCTCTAAGATCATCAGGATTCTGTTGCTTTCACACGTGTCCAAGGTGCAGGGTCCTCCCTCTGCCCCCTCTCTCTTTGGGCTCCCAGGTGTCCCAGGAGGTAGCTGTTTTTCACTCTTTATCCTGAGTCAGTGTCTCTGTGGTTAGAATAAGCCTTGAACTCCAGGACTTCAACGACCTACCCAGTCTTAAGAGAGGCTGAGATAATGGATGGATGGATGGATGGATGGATGGATAGATAGATGGATGGATGGATGGATGGATGGGTGGGTGGATGGATGGGTGACTGGGTGGATAGAAGGATAGATGGATAGATAGATAAACTGGATAGATACAGATAGATGGATAAGATAGATAGATGAGAGAGAGAGACTAGTGGATGTACTAGTTGGAAGGATAAACTGGATAGATACAGACAGATGAATGGATGGATATATAGATTAGATAATTTAGGTAGATTTGGGTAATTTAATTAGGTAAAATTAGGTGAGAGGGAGAGAGAGAGAGACTGGACAGATTCAATGGAAGGATGGATGGATGGAGAGAGACAGACAGACAGATATATAGATGACAAATCATTTTTTAAGTATTTGTTCTGGGGACTGTCCTAAGTGCTGGAGATACAAATAAAAACAAGCAAGGTAGTCCCTTCTAAGGCACTGTAAGGGAATGTAAGTCAAGGAGTTAACATTCTGATGGGGACAATTCATCAGAGGGAGCTAGAAAGCAGGCAGAAAGGTCGGGGAAGGGTGACAATGCATCAGGCTAGGAGAGGGAGGTGAACTCCAGAGAGTCCTGAGTTAGGAGAAGCATGGCTGGGGTCCTTCCTAAACTGGTGGTCCAAGGAAAGGAGTCACCAGTGAGGACAGGAAGGCCCCAGGATGGCAATGGGGCAGGTAAGGAGAAGGATGTGAATCTCAGAGACAGTCCAAGTGAGAAGTATTAGAAGAAAGCTGGAAGGAGCTCTGACCCTGGGCAAGGTGGGGGGAATTTGCAGAGGGTTTGGAAAATTGCCATAAAGAAAAGGAGACAGACTTGATATGCTTGCCCCCAGAAGGAAGAACAAGGAGCAGTGGGAAGTGAATAAAGCCCCTCCCACTGGAGATCTCCAAATGATCCAAATCCTGGATTTGCTTCTTTCTTCCTGTGGACCCTTGAGCAAGCCACTGCACCTGTCCAAGACTCAGTTTCCTCCTTTTGTTAAAAGAAAAATGAGGTGGTTGGACCAGATGACCTCTAAGGTCCAGTCTAGCCCTAACTCTGTCACACTCTGGCTGACTCTTTCTGCAAGTCCAGCCTCTCCTTCTCTCCTGTCTCCCACAAAAGTCTAACTGGGACAGGTAGGACCTGGGCAGTCCACCTTCCTCTGTGGAGCACAGGCGCCATCTCGTGGGGAAGCAAAGATATGCAAGACTGGGGACAACTTAGTCACTGTTTAACCCAAGTGATAGCCCTGGGTCCCTAGGGGACTGAGAAAACCACTCAAGAAGAAGCTGAAGAGAATCCAGGGACCTGGCCAATTTGACTTAATGAAACTGAATGCTTTATGAGTAGAGAAAGACTATTGTTTTCCAATGCAAATGTGTGATGGGATTGGGGGAAATAATAAGAGCTATTATATTATTATATTTATAACTTACATATTATTATAGTCATAATTTCATTATATTTCTATTTTTAACTTCATTATTATGTTATGTTATAATTTTTATTATATTATTGATTGTATTAATTATAATGCTTTAAGGTTTGAAAATAACTTAACAAATACCTCATTTGACCTTCATAACAACCCTGGGAGGTAAGTGTTATTCCCTTTTCACAGATGAAGAAACTAAGACCAGGAGGAATCACGAGACTTACTGCTACTGCTGCAAGTGTTTTCATATTTACCAATAGCTTCACTTGTTATCTCATTTGGTCCTTACAACAAGAAGGTGGAATCAGGTTCTACCATTATCATTTGTTTTGCAAATGAAGACAATAAAGCTTAGAGTGATGATGCAACATCATCCTAATGTTAATGATAGTGTTTATATAGTGCTCCAAGGTTTGCCAAGGCCTTTACAAACATTTCATTTCATCCTCACAGCAACCCTGGAGTCAGGTACTGTTCTTATTCCCATATTGCAGAAGAGGAAACTGAGACAGATAAAGGTTAAATGACTTACCCAAGATCACACAACTAGTAAGTGATTGAGGTCATATTTGATCTCAGATCTTCTTGATTCTAGGTCTAGAATGCTATCTACTGAGCCACCTAGCCACCTAAGCAATAAATGCATAGATAGCATTTCTAAGGAGATTTAGTATTTGCAAAGCTTGTTAGAGGTAAAGCTTCATACAGAAGGTCCTTAGGGAACCCACTCTGTCACTACTGTGGACCTGAATTCATACACAGCAACTGTTTACCAGTAGATGCTTCTGAAATGATAAAAAAATACCTTCTCTTATTTAGTTTAGCAACACCCTTAAAATTACATTTACTATTCTGATTTGTTCAGCAGGGCACAAGCTGCCAAATTCAACTGAAATCCAACTGGACAGGAATCTTGGATGAGGAGGATCTAAATTCATGCAAACTCAAGATTTTTCTCTCCTTTTCTTTCCCTTACTCTTTGATCTTCCTTCTCATTTTTCCTTTTTCTTTCCTTTCCCTTACATCCTTATCTTCTTTCCTTTCTTCCCCACTGCCTCTTTCTCTTTCTTTCTTCTCCCTCCAAGCACATACTCTCTGGGGGAAAATTTAAAAGTACACAAGGTACACTTTTCAGTTTAATTTGAATTATTAACATTTTCTCCACTTCTTTTCAAGTCTAGATGATCAATAAAACAATAAAACAAATCTTGATTTGTAGGGATTGCTGATTTCCAAGGTATAAATGCTCACACGGAAAATTTAACAATCCACTCTCACAAGTTGGTAAGAGCTGGCTTCAGCACACCCTTGGATACCTGAGTTTGTTGTTAATGAAACATAGATAGATAGATAGATAGATAGATAGATAGATAGATAGATAGATAGATGGAAAGATAGATAGATAGATAGATAGATAGATAGATAGATAGATAGATAGATAGATAGATAGACAGACAGACAGAATGGTACTACTTGATTGAGAGAAAAGCTGAGAGCCAGTTCCTTGCAGGGCTGTCCAAAAGAAGAAAGAGCTGCTTTTGAGGTAATAAGTTGTCCCCCGCTGGTGTTCTGAAGATGGATGCTCACTTCTTGGGAATGTTCCAGAAGATATTCTATAGAAACAGCTATGGCAAAATGAGGTGAAGATGGGGAGGCAGGGAACAAATCTAGATTTAGATGGAGGAGACCTCATCTTAAATATTGGTTCTGCAATTAAGTACTTGCATGACCTTGGGCAAGGCAATTAATCCCCCTGGGCCTCAATAACCTTACTTAGAAAATGAAAGTAATAACATCTATCCTGCTCACCTCCAGGGTCATTGTGAAGATCTAAGGAGATAATGAATGTCAGAGTATCACCTATTATTATCAATGCCGCCATTTGGCCTGGAGCCCATCGAGGTCTCTTTCCAGCTCTGAGGTTACTACCAGGCTAGCAAAGGATTCCTAATAATAGCTGACATTCGTTCTTCTACATCCATCCTACGTTATCTCATTTGAGCCTCATGGCAACTCCAGGAGGCTGGAACTCTAGGTTCTCAGCTTTACAGGTGAGTTAATTAAGGCCCCAAGATTTTAAGAGACTGCCCACCATCACCCAAGTAGTAAGTGACAGTGGCTAAGGTGGGAACAAGTAACTCCTGACTTAAAATCCACCTCTACACACTGGAACACTTTTGAGGTAAATGATATGGATCAGTGACTTTGAAAGACGAGCTTTTGGAGTCCTAAAACCTCCCCCCCCGCCGCCCAGATTCCCCTGCCCACTCCTAGTTCTGGACCTGAGAGTAACCAAAGACCTCTTTCAATTCAATAGAGAGGGTGGTCCTTCATCCCAGCTAGACCCAAGACTGAGAAGTTAGAGAAGAAAAGTGTGCACTGGGTTGGTGTGAGAAGCAGCTCTCCTGGTCTATAGTTCTCAATTTCAGGGTTGTATTGATCTAACTAAGGGCTATGGAAGAGGCAGACGGGGGTGGGGGGGAGGGGGAAGAGAGGGAGAGAGAGGGAGAGGGAGAGAGAGAGAGGAGAGAGAGAGAAAGAGAGAGGGAGGGAGGGAGAGAGACAGAGAGAAAGAGGAGAAACAGACAGAGACAGAGAGAGAGAGAGAGGAGAGAGACAGAGACAGAGAGAGAGACAGAGAGAGAGGAGAGAGAGACAGAAAGACAGAGACAGAGAAAGACAGAGACAGAGAGAGGAGAGACAGACAGACAGACAGAGACAGAGACAGAGAGAGAGAGGAGAGACAGAGACAAAGGGGGGGGAAGAGGGAGAGGGAGGGGGGAGAGAGAGAGAGAGGGAGAGAGAGGGAGGGGGAGAGATGGAGGGAGGGAGAGAGGGGGGGAGAGAGGAAAGAGAAAGAGAGAGGGAGGGAGGAAGGGAGAGAGAGAAAGGGAGGGGGAGAGGCAGAGACAGAGAAAGAGAGAGAGAAAAAGAGAGAGAGAGAGAGAGAAAGAAAGAGAGAGAGAGAGCACTTACTATGTGCCAGACATTGTTGATGGAGCTCCATTCTAATGGGGGAAAACGACATACAAAAGGGAAGTCGAAATCTGGGGCAGGGGAGGGGATACCCAGGCAAGAGGCAAGGCTACTTGGGGAGTGGGTGCAAAAGTCTGTAGAATGAGCCAGGAGTAAAGTGAGCCTAGGCCTGGGCACCATTTGAGATAGTAGGACAGCCTAGAGACTCACTAATGTGAAGAGAGGCCCACAGGGAGGAGGTATCTCTAGGGTGTGAAGGCTGCCATTAGGTAAGGGGATCAGCACCAGGGTTCGACTATGTTCCAGGTACTTTGGTTTCTAGTAAGTTTGTTGAGGGGCAGGACTTGTCTGGTCTTGCATACCTGAGGGAGGTAGTCAGTTCATCTGAGTGCAACACAAAGTCTAAGAGACTTTTTTTTTAAATTAAGGTTTAACTACAAGGACTGGAGCTTGTAAGACATCCCTCCAGTCCCCAGGGATCTGAAGCTATTGTGGGAAGCTCCTACCAACCCTGTGCAGGTCGTCTAAGTCTGGGCCCAATGTGGGTGCCCACTTTGGCATTTCAGGCTCCTGAAGTGGTCCCTTGCTATCTTTCCAGTCTTTGTGAATATCACTTCCAGCTACACTTTCTATGGTCCAGCCATACTTGACCACGTGCTGATCTTCATGTACAATTCTCCATCTCTTCTGTACCATTGAACTACTACCCACCCACCCCCCAGCTTGGAAAGTTCTCCCTCCTCATCTTAGAACCCCAGATTTCCTTGAAGACTCAGCTCCTAGGTGACACAGTAAATAGAGCACCAGCCCTGGAGTCAGAAGGACCTGAGTTCAAATTTGGTCTCAGACACTTGACACACTTATTAGCTGTGTGACCTTGGGCAAGTCACTTAACCCCAATTACCTTGCCTTCCCCCTCCAAAAATAAATAAATAAAAGAAAAGAAGTTTGTAATGATTCATTCTTACCTTATCCCCCACTAAGATCCTCAAATCTTAAAAAAAAAAAAAAAGACAGCTTCACTAGCACCTTCTGCTGGAGAACTTTTCAGGTCCCCCAGATGCTAGTACCACTGAGACTAGCCTTCTATGTCCCTAACTCTATGTCCTTATATCATTCTCCATTCATGCCACCCTTTCCTGCTTTTTCAACCTCACTTTACCCGTTTGGTATGTATCTTATCTATACACGTTCTTCCCCCTCCCCCATATAAGAATGTCAGCTCCTTGAGGGCAGAGCCTGTTTTTATTTTTTCTTTCTCTTCCCAGTCCTTGGCACAGCGCCTGGTATGTAATATGTGTTTAATAAATGCTAACTGATGCCTCTCTCCATGCAACCCTCTCACCCCTATATCCACCTCCTCTTGGGGTCCGTTAAGCGTGATTGTGCTGAAACACAGGACCCCCACATACCATGGGAAGTAAGGAGAATGAGGCCTCAGAGAGATAGCATGGATTGGGACTAAGAGGGGAGAGGTGAACTCAGTTTATCTGGGAAGTGAAGCTGGGGCATCCCTGCATTCCTTCAGGGGAGACCTATATTTTTACCTTCAGATGCAGATCTCTCAAAGGCTACAGCCTCTTACTCTTGGAGGTCACATTCATGATACAAGGAGGAGATAATCCAAGAATCCATGGGATGTCTGTTTTTGTTTTGTTTTTTTTTCCTCTCCTATCCTTGAATCAGACCTACTCCAGGCTGGTGGGAAGACTGGGCGGCAGTTAGA